>PCFV01000365.1:0-31172 GCA_002812785.1 Phytophthora litchii | reverse complement strand
TCGCTGGTCGTCATTGGCCACGTCGACGCCGGTAAGTCGACCACCACCGGTCACTTGATCTACAAGTGCGGTGGTATCGACAAGCGTACGATCGAGAAGTTCGAGAAGGAGGCTGCCGAGCTCGGCAAGACCTCGTTCAAGTACGCCTGGGTGCTGGACAACCTGAAGGCCGAGCGTGAGCGTGGTATCACGATCGACATTGCCCTGTGGAAGTTCGAGTCCCCCAAGTACTTCTTCACGGTCATTGACGCCCCTGGCCACCGTGACTTCATCAAGAATATGATTACGGGTACCTCGCAGGCCGATTGCGCCATTCTGGTGGTTGCTTCGGGTGTGGGTGAGTTCGAGGCTGGTATCTCGAAGGAGGGCCAGACCCGCGAGCACGCTCTGCTTGCCTTCACTCTGGGTGTGAAGCAGATGATCGTCGCCATCAATAAGATGGACGACTCGTCTGTCATGTACGGCCAGGCCCGTTACGAGGAGATCAAGTCGGAGGTCACCACGTACCTGAAGAAGGTCGGCTACAAGCCCGCCAAGATCCCGTTCGTGCCTATCTCGGGCTGGGAGGGTGACAACATGATTGACCGCTCCTCCAACATGCCGTGGTACAAGGGACCTTACCTCCTTGAGGCTCTTGACAACCTGAACGCCCCCAAGCGCCCGGTTGACAAGCCGCTCCGTCTTCCTCTTCAGGATGTTTACAAGATCGGCGGTATTGGCACGGTACCGGTCGGCCGTGTGGAGACTGGTGTCATCAAGCCTGGCATGGTCGCCACTTTCGGCCCCGTGGGTCTGTCGACGGAAGTCAAGTCCGTTGAGATGCACCACGAGTCTCTGCCGGAGGCTGTCCCTGGTGACAACGTCGGCTTCAACGTCAAGAACGTGTCGGTGAAGGAGCTGCGTCGTGGTTTCGTCGCTTCGGACTCGAAGAACGACCCCGCTAAGGGCACCCAGGACTTCACTGCCCAGGTTATTGTGCTGAACCACCCTGGCCAGATCGGCAACGGCTACTCGCCGGTGCTTGATTGCCACACGGCCCACGTTGCCTGCAAGTTCAAAGAGATCACGGAGAAGATGGACCGTCGTTCGGGCAAGGTGCTCGAGACTGCCCCCAAGTTCGTGAAGTCGGGTGATGCCTGCATGGTCATCCTCGAGCCCTCGAAGCCCATGACCGTCGAGTCGTTCCAGGAGTACCCTCCTCTTGGCCGTTTCGCCGTGCGTGACATGCGTCAGACCGTTGCCGTCGGTGTCATCAAGTCGGTCAACAAGAAGGAGGCTGGCGCCAAGGGCGGTGCCAAGAAGAAATAAGCAGTGACGAGTCGCCTTGGTGATTAGTCGTGCTGATTTTCGATTCATTCTTCTCTCCGTGAATTTGCCGGAGTTTGATGCCCCTGTGTGTTGAGCGACGGCAGCTTCTGCAGTTTGAATAACCAACAGAAAAATAGAAAGGCTTCCTTGCTCTCTCTTCCTAGACGCTTTCTCTTCTTAGATGTTTAATCAGAATGTTCTCTTCCTTTGCATGTTGTCTAGCGAGATTAGATTTAAATTGTATTCATGAGGCGTGGAAGCTGCCTGAATCCTACTCAAAATTCATGCGGGAAGGCAGCTAAAATCATGTTTTAAAGATTCATGCAACTCACTGCTTCATCACTTGGTCGATGGCCTTCAACGTGTGCTTCCACACGACGTTCTTGAGCTTGTCAGTGTGGTATTTCGTCTTTGATAGCGGTTCTCCATGTTCACCCAGCAGCTTCCAGCCAGTGGCAAACGCTGGTTTCGTCAGAGTGGCGACCAAATACTCGGCACATCGTTCCGGCGAGTGCGCTGCGACTACTGCAAAAGCCTTGGACGGCAGTCTCACATACCACGGGAATCGATCGAATAGTCCTGTGTTCACGAAACCTGGATAAATGTGCATGAAGGACGCGTTCGGTGCGTGCTCTGACAAGGCCTGCGCCATGAGGTCCCTACCAAAACAACCAGCATGAGCAACACAGCTACTATGCACTGCAATTTGGTCACGTACGAGTAAAGCGTTGTGGCATCAGCACAATGCTTAATCGAGTAGGTCTTCTTTAGATCCAAGTCGTCCAGACGAGGAGCTCCACCTCGACCAGCTCCCAGCACATTGAGCACACGAGCTCCTGGTCGATTGAGTCCTTCCAACAAGTCGTGCACCAGCATGAACCTGCAACTAACAGTGTCAGTATCAAGGATTGACCATTCCTCTACAAGCCTCACCGTCCGTAGTAGTGCGTGCTCATCTTGACATCAAGACCCTCCTTGGTTTCAGTGCGGCCGTTTAGCGACAATATGCCGGCCGTGAGGACAACCCAGTCGAACTTGGTATCCTTGTGTCTCGTGGTGAACTTGCGTACTTCATGCAACAGTGATACGTCGAGACGCTCGTAGACCACCTCAAGACTCGGGTTTACGGCCTGGATGGACGACACCAGGTTTGGAGGACAACTCCGCGAGCACAGCGTCAATTTGTCCACCATGGACGCCAACTTGTGTGCCATTGCAAGACCGATGCCCGCTGAGGCACCAACAATCAGCGCGTGCTTGGTCATCGCTAGTGGAGAAACTGGTTGTGACAGGTCTTCTGTACTTGCAAGCAAATCTCTGCGAAATGTGGTGCCAAAGTACATGGACTCGTTAACCCCTTTTAATCATGTTGAAGGGAATGTCAATTGATACCACCACATTCGTCTACTGCTGGTACGTCTCGCACTGTTGCAATGCACTGAGCATGCCTGACTGGACCCCCCAATAGTGGAGACGGCGACGTAGTAAACTACCAGTGAACAGCTCGGGCAATGGAGTAGATCCCAGATCAATAAGACATTCGGAGTAGATGTTCTCGGCATCTCCAAACACTTTGAGAACTGTACGTGGCTGCCGTGGTGTCATGTGAGTCGGGAGCGCGTTGAACATGTTGTTCCATCGAGCATTGGGCACTTCTTTGATGCCTTCCGGGTATGGATCTAGCAGCGACTTACCATTCACGTACAACATCTCGGGTTCTTGGTCATCCACAGGCATGTAGTGTAGAATACTACCGCAAAGAGTGTTGGGGTGTATCTCCATGTCTCGATTGGGGGTCGACGACACTCCACTGACTCCCCACGGCGAGAACGAGTACGGCACATGTGCCATCTCGAACGCTAGCCAGAACGTCTCCTTGTCGCCGAAGGAATAACGGAAGCGAAAGCGCTCTTCAGTGATGAACCAGAGCATAATGTCCATGACAGTCTGTCCTGCGCGCTCCTTATCCACCAACACTAACGACGAGTCCATCTCGTGACACGTTTTACCAGTGTAGGCAAAGGACTCTAGCACTTCGTGCGATGGAGAGTTCCCTTCCGTCACATTAAACCGATCGTAGTCGAACGTCGCGAACAACTTCTTCAAATAGTGCTGGTCTTCATCCATTCCGTTGACATGTTCATAGCAGTTCGAGTGCACTCGATCATAAAAGAACGTCGTGCCCGTCGTCTTGTACGGCATCAACTCCCTCAATACAGCAGGATCTTTGACACTAATATCATCCACATCCATGAGCATAACATGACGGACATCGGTGTGATACATGGCTAAAGGTTTGATCCACCAATTGCGGAACTTGTCTGCCATCTCCTGACTGAGCACTCGTTGCTCCACCAGATCTCCACACACATCCACGAGCTCAAGTCTGTTGTCCACACTCAACAGCAGCTTCTTCGACATCTCCGAGAGCTCGGGACCACAGTGATACACTTGCACGAGCTCTTGGTTCCCCAGACACCGCAGCTCTCGAATCAGAGAGACCCCCATCGCCACGACTCTATCGTGCATACATGTGAGCACGCCTCGCTCCCTTTTCACTCGTAGATCGAACTGGTCTCCTCGCTGGAAGAACGGAGACTTGGGATGCTGCGTTCCGTCCACGAAGTTCGTGTGGTGTCTTAGATACGAGCTGGTGGGGCTCTCGGAGCCTCCGTCCGTCGTGAGTGTCACGAGCAGCCCATAGACCACAAGCAGCGGCGTCAATAGGAGAAGCCAGCGCCGGTTCCTCGCCACCGCCTTAGCCAGCGCATACGTTGCGCTGATTCTCGTCTTCTTCGCCATCGCGCGTCCGCAGATGCTGTCGTTTAATCCTGCAAGACTGTGGAGATGAATCCTCCGATGTCTGTCGTCGATTTGCAACGCGGCCAGGTGTAGGAGCTCTAGGAGCTCCTTGATCAGTAGCAGTGGATTTCTTGGAAGCCTAAAGAGGACGCGACTGCTCGGATGACTTCGGTGCCAGGTCCGCCACCAGCGACACGAGATTCTGGACACACAAGCGTGGCTTCTGTGCGTTTACGACGTACTGCTGGTCTAAAGCCTAATGAGTCTTCGAGAGCTGCTACATCCAATCAAGAACGTGGCAAGGACAGCAAGTCTGCAGCAGGAACGCGAGCCAGTCGTCCACGAGACCTCTTTTCTCTCCAACATCCTCCACGAGAGCACCTCGAGTCGACCATTACAATTGCAACGCTGCAGGAGAACGTGGCAGCTCTGACACTTGTCAACAAGCGAGAAAAGGCGCTGAGTGCTTCGCTGAAAGAGGAAGTGACGCAACTAACAGAGACTCTGGCAAAGCTCAATGGTAGGACTTTATCTACAAAGCTGCGTGGAGGCTGATAGTGTCCTTTGTTGTCGATATGCTAGAGACTCGTGAAGCCGAGAAAGTGGAGCATGAGAAGAATACTGTACTTCAGAAACAAAAGACAACACGTGACGCTGAAGAGCGGTTCTTGCCTGACATCCATAGTGGATCAACACTGGTAGCTTCAACAGCAGCGCTGCAACAGCGTACACAGATGGAAGTATCGTATCAGCGAAAGGTTTGAACGTCGACAGAGCACTTTACATGCTTGGACTAATGGGATTTATTGCTTTCACTGGGCTGTAGGTGCTGTCGCTCGAGAATCGGTGTTTGCACATGACAGAGAACAATAAGAAGCTCATGACGAGGATCCAACAACTTGAAAATGCTCAAACCGAAGCAAATGCACAATTGGAGGCTTTGCGGCAGGATAACACACGTCTTTTGACTGTAGCGGAAGACCTCAACAGCACCATCACCTCGCAGTCAGCGTTGATTGTTGGACTACGCTCCACTGTTCAAAAATTGAGCGTAAGAAACCTATCGATGTCTGCATTATTGATCACTTCTAATTGACTTTATTGTTTTTCTGGTGTACAGCGTGACGAGAAACTAATCGAGAATCTGCGGAACACACTAGAGAGATGTCAACGCGAGCTGGAAACTGTAAAAAAGCGTGAGAAACTTCTTCAAGAAGAGCATGCAAAGTTAAAAGCATCAACTAACCACGAGAAAGAGGCATTGATGAGTAAAATCCTAGACTTTCAACAGCGTCTTCAGCGAAGTGACGCTCTTAGTGGCAATGTTACCGCCTTGGAGACGAACATCAAGCTACTTCAAAAAGAGAAAGAGGCGATGAAAATTGACTTGGAAACGTCGAATTCCCGCTGTGGTGATTTGCAAATGCGAGTTGTCGAGGCGGAAAAATTATTAGAAGAGTTTGTAGAGGTACCTGCGCTCGCCATTACAGCATGTGCATTTTGCTAATTTATTGCTAATTGTATTGTAGGTGAAGCGATCAATGGAGAATGAGAGAGCTGATCTCGAGACCATGCTGAATATTACACGCCAAGAGCTAGAGACTTGCGTTAAGAAATTACACGAGACAGAAGTCCGAACACAGAATGTGGAAGCACGTAACATGGGAATGAAGAAAATGACCGACTTGTTGAAAGCAAAAGATGAAGAAATTGGGACTCTAATACAGAAAGTGATGCGACTGGAGGATGATGTGAACGAGCGAGATCAGCGACACACGGGGTTACAAAATGAACTGCACAAAGTTAACACCGAATTAGAAGGACTCAAGCAACTTTCTCATGACGAAACAGTTCAAGCTTTGCAGATGGCACGACAAAAGGCTGCGACGTACGAAGCGTTGACACTCCTAAACGAAGAGAAGAAGGCATTAGAAGAACAACTTCGGTTAGTTCAAGAGCGGCTTGATACTGTGCAAGTAACGATGAATGAGGAGAAGGAGGCCAAGGAACAAATACTGGCAGCTTTAGATGCCCACGCACTAACCATCGAGGAGTTGCGAAAGGAGAACGTGGCGTTGCTAGAACAGATGAAAATTCCACAAGTCGTTGATAAACAAGTTGCAGAAATCGACGTTCAGACTGTTGAAGAGATCATAAGCCCAGAGACTCATGCTCAAACTGCAAGCGATTTAGAAGAAGCTACGACTGAATTGCAAAGTCTTCGATCCGAGTTTGTAGAGTTACAAGTGAACCATGATGAACTTCAGGAAACCATTCAAAATCTACGTCAAAACCAAGACCAAATGGAGGTCGGCTACAAGAAGAGTGTGTCTCGAGAGAGATACAAGTCGGAATCCTTCCAGAGTCAGTTGAAGTTGTTGCAGAATGAAAACGGCGAACTAAGCGAGAAGATGGAAGCTCTCTGCAAAGACTTAATGATGGAACAGCAGCTTAATGACGCTCAGACACTCGAGATGACCGAACTTAAAGAACGTGTGTTATCCCGTGAAGCCGTCTACCTACTCCGCAAGACGCAGGATTCGCTGGAGAAGACAGTGAACTCACTTCTTGAGGCCGAACACGCTTCTGAAAGCACATTTACGTGTCTACAATGCATGCAGCTTTTCACCCAGCCAATGACGCTCGCACCATGCGGTCACACGTACTGTGCTGCGTGTTTAGCAAAGTGCGGAAGTGTGGACGTGCCATCTTCCATCGCATGCAAAATGTGCGAGACAGGTGTGAAGAAGCAAACCGAATGCATCTTCCCCAACTATGCGCTAGCCGACCTTACCGGTCGGTTCATTTTCCGGCAGCAAAGCTTGGCATCACTCACTACCATGTGTCTTTTGCTTCGCAACAGCTTCACACAACGTAGTCCCAACTCTCATTCTACAGCAAAACTTCCTATTGAAACGTGAATCATATGAATCAAAACTTCTAGTACAGAACAGACTTGTGTCCTCGATAGTTTGTTGTTTCATGACCATTTTATCCCGTCGTGACGACGAGAGAGCCGCGAGGGTTCTTTGAACGCGAACTTGTCTTTTTAATCTTGTTGACGTAGTCCTTCATCATTTGTTTCTCGAGCTGCCGTTTAATGCGTAACCATGTTAGAACTGCGCGCTGAATCCGACGCACTGCAAAATATTCATGAGCCTGATATTGAAGGCGATGACGGCTCGGCATATCTTCCATGGGTGGCGTAACATTTTCAATTGCATCAAATTCATCCTCAACATCCTGTTTGCATCAAGAGATCGCAACAATGAGTACTGAGTGAGTTTGACTTTTACAAAAACTTATATACTTACCTCTTTAACCATTTCGCGTGTCATAGCGAGCAATGTATCAGTGAAATATACGGTCTCGCCCTCGTACATCGGCAAGCGCATTTTACCTGCTCATTCAACAACAGAAAATAAGTTATCGGTTCACCGACCAGGCTCAAATACTTCGTATAAAACTTACACACAAAGTGTAGGAAAGAGATCTTGTCGAGCACAGCTTCAGGTTTCACAAGAGGTGGGTCGAGGATTGTAAATATTGTATATAGCTTGCTGATCGGAATGAATCCCTTAGCCTTCGGATCCACTCGTGCCCACTTGGTCTGGAATTCGTTCAACAACTCGGGATCAAAAAGAGGTTCATCATCCTCGTTCGAGACTGAAAAACTTTCGAGGATCACAGCCACAGTCACATTTAGCATAACGTACGTCCCCAGCAGCGTGAAGGAGCAGAAAAACAAATACGCAATCGGGTTTCCACATCCGTTAAGTGGAATACAATCGTCAGAATTATTGAAGCCACACATGGTGGGGTCATACTGTGGATCGTCAACGCAGCCTTCAGGACTAGCTGCAAAGTCGTGCATACAATCATCCCAACTCTCTCCAGTTGCAGCGCGTATCATGAAGAGGAAACCCCTCCCAAAGCTCTGGAAATTTGCATGCATGTCGATGTTGTCATTCAACGCGATTTTGGCAAACATCTGCACCCCCATAGTAGTGTAAATGAAGAGCAGCAGAAGCAAAAGTGATGACACGTTGCTAAGCCCCGGTAGAGCCAAGTACAGTGTTGTCAAGATGTGGCGAATTCCATTTGAAGCCTTGACAAGACGTATAATACGAGTCACACGGAGCACGCGGATAACCAAAGCGAGCGTTTGAAGTGACGCTGTCGTGAGTGAATCAAGTACAATGCTTAAAAGTGTACTGACAACGACGAAAAAGTCAAAGCGATTCCAATTGTCTTCAAAGTATGCAATCCCATAGGCAATCAATTTCAGTGCAGCTTCGGCTGTAAATATCACAGCAAAAAGCACGTTGAGGTTGCCAACGATTACTGTCTGTAGAGTTGATTGTCCATAATATTGCGACGCCATAAGGAGCATATTGATAGTGATACAGATCATGATGAACCATTCAAACCGCTTATGTCTCACAATGAAGAATACTCTTCGCCGTAGAGGATGCTTGAATGGTACGAGAATACGCTGTGGACCCATTTGAACAGCAGCCTTTTGTGCTTTCATCCATTTCTTCTGTTCAGATGTCAACATGAAAGCACCACCGAGAGTATCCTTCATTCTGTTGAAATTGTCGATGATAACACCAACAAACAAGTTGACGGAGAAAAAGCTGCCGAACATCATGAAGAGGACAAAAAACCCAGCCCACCACATATTGTTATCGCGAATAGGTTGCATGTCAATGCCAGTTGCATCAATGCACGCTATCATAAGCAAACCCCAGTTCTCGGTTGTCGATATCTCGAAAAATGATATCATAGCATTTCCGACATTGTTGAAGTTTTGAGGAACGACAGGGCCCCAGTCAGCACCCCAGCATTCACAGACATACTTTGATGTGAGCGAGTCTGTTGGAAATCCAGTACAACTGGTATTGGAAAACCATTGCTGTTGGCCAGGAGAAAGAGAAGACCATGATTGAGGATTCACGAGAAAATCGGCTTGTGCATCTGAGAGCGCGTCAAACACGTCACCACTACAGGAATTTAGGCTACCCTTGAGATAGGTGACAGCAAAAATGCTAAACATGAGGTAGAAGAGCGCGCAGATAATTAATACGTTGAGCACAGCTGGAATAGCCTCGATCAATGCGTTCACAACGAGTTTAAGCCCGGGTCTACGGCTGATCACACGTAGTGGACGAAACGCGCGAAAAGTACGTAGAGATCGCAGTGATTTTAATGAGTGTTGGCTACTCGAGGACGCGGCCAACATCATGAAGGACGAAATTACGATCACACAGTCGAGCACATTCCAACCATTGCGCAGATACGATCCTTTGTGCAGCACAAGGCCAAGTGCTACGATCTTCACAGCCATTTCAAAGGCAAAAATGATAGCGAACACGGTGTCCATGCGTTTTAATCCGATTGCTAGTGTAGATTCCGGGTTTTGCAGAGGATTGTCAATGGCTAATGCTATGCTCGACGCGGTAACGAGAAGCAACACGGTCGAGTCAAAATACGGATGCACGATCAAATTGAGTGCCCACTTCCGCACACGATTGTTTCTTGGAAATATGAAAAGTGAACTGCCCCTCAGTCTGTGAACAAATCCCTTTTTGATCGTAGATTTTGTGCCTTCACCGTGTACAGCGTTCGGTCCTTCAGTGGTTTCATCATATATGTTAAAGTTTGCGTCAATAGCTGCGCTAACTTGCCTGATAATTCGCACGGACTGGTTCATGACAAGTTGATTTAATTCTGAGTGATTTCTCTCGATAGCAAGTTTTGGTTCGGCTGTTAGTGTTGCGGTCGCGGACGGCCCGCGTCTTGGCTTTGCGAGTAAATTATTTGCTTCATCTGTCTCCCTGTGATTGTCATTTTCATCGCCGGCATCATTGGAAATAGAGGGATGCTGAAGATTGACACCCAGGCCTTCGTGCAGTATTTTATCAATATCACGGTGTAGAGAGGGGTTATTCTTCGATAGTGACAGCGGTGCTGGTGTAATTTTCATTGTTGACAACTTTCGGGCGAGCTTCTTGGCCTCGATTTCTTTCGATTGGATTTGGTCGTCATCGTCAGAGCTGAATTGGTCAAGTAACAGAGCTAGGAAGAGATTCATCATAATAAAGTTCCCGAAGACGATCTGCAAATATGCGTCATTAATTTAGCCACAAGACTTTTTTGTTGCAGTAAAATCAATACTCACCAATGAGATCGCATAGAGCCCTGCCACCATGCCGTTGCTGCGAATAATATTGTACATATCTTCATTCCAGTTATCCGTTGTGATGATTTTGAAAACTGTAATCACGGACCACAGAAAAGTGTCAAAGTTGAGCCTCGGAACCTACAGCAAACAGAAAAATGGATCAGATTTTATAATTGTCTCGAATTTCATAGTGTAGAGCTCACCGTTCCAGCCCAAAACTCATCGATATTGTATGGCGTCGGGTATCCGTTGTTGTCAAAGCGCATGGCATTCCCAAAAAACTAATTGAAGCGAATAAGCGCTAAGTCTCGACTCCTGACAGAATACGGTTAGACTACTAAAGAACGCACCTGCATTCCGATGAGCGCATAGATGTAGATGAAGATGAAAAGTAGTACACCAAAGTTTGCGATACTTGCAATAGCACGACCAACCATTTCAAGTAGCTCGCGTAATGAGCGCCAGTTGCGCGCCAATTTAAACATGCGGAGGAGCCGAAAAGAACGCAACGACGAGACCGAACCTTTCTTTGGTGGATTTTCAGACATGAAAGATGGTGGTGACAACGCCATTTCGAGCAACCCCATTACGACAACAAACGCCTCGAAAAGGTTAAATCGGTCGCGTGCGTACAGATGAATACCGAGACCAGCGACTTTAATAATCATCTCAGCGACAAACACACAAGAGAGCGCGAAATTGATGATCTCGAGGTCAGCATTCATCGTGTCTGACATAGGATAATGATCCAACGAGAGTACAGCGGTATTAGCGAAGATGACACACATAACAAACGAAGAAAACAGCGGATGCGAGGCGATGTAGTATAGCAATGGAATACGCGGTTTAAAACGTGATTGCTCCTCAGAGGTTTTGAGCTGGAGCACTTTTTTGTTTGTAGTTGAAAGGCTGGGAGGAGTCTCCTCAATCTTAAACTCGTCAGCAATGACTGCAAGCGTCAAATTCATAACAAATATTGAATCGAAAACCACGAATGCGAGGTAAAAAATGACCGCGATGATAGGCTGTGTGGAATCCATGCACATGTACATGATATTCGTCCAACCTTCCGAAGTTATGACCTGGAAAAAGGTGACAACCGACTCGCCAATGTTATCAAATGTCGTTAAACCATAGTCAAGTGCATCATAGTAAAGTGCGTCTTCCATTACGATATTGTTGAGAAATCGGGGGTTGCCAAATACATCGTAGTTCCCTCCACAAGTATTTCCAGAAATGCACTGGTGGTCGCCTGAGTAAGATGGTCTTGCGCAAAGTTGCATATCATTTGAATTGACAGGCCAAAAGCATGGTTGTGCCTTATACCAGGGCGAAGTTTCTTTGACAAAATTTCCTGATTCGACTTCAAGAAGTGGACCATCCAGACAACGAAAAGCCTCAGGATCAGCAAGGACCGCAGTTAAATAATCGTTCGAAATAGGCCATACACCATGAGGGTTGAGATCGTCAACCGGTAGGCGCACAGGGAACTCTGTAAGGCGGCATCGGCGAGTCATATCGCCACCAAAAAGCTGATTACCGAGGATAGTAAACATGAAGAAGAGGAATACCTGGAGCACCATAACGTTACCGAGTGCAGGAAGAGCTTTGAGTAGTGCTGAAATAAGTATGCGCATCCCCGGAATCATTGATAGTGACCTTAGAGGACGCAGCACCCGGATCGTACGAATTGCTGAGACGTTCGGAACTGTCGGCAAAATAGCAACCAAACTAACAACAATCATTGTGCACTAGTTAGAGTAGCCGAGAAAATGAGACCAACAGCGGTTGATACACTTTACCTTGATATCACCACCAAGAAATCGAGGGCGTTCCAGGAATCCCGCAGATAGGCGCCTTTGTTTCGAACAAAACCCATAGCCATGATTTTCAACAAAGATTCGACTGTGAAAATAGTGGTGAAAGGTATCTCGGAGAGATTGACAATGGCGTTTAAGATCGAAGTGGCCGGTACAACTTTACCATCACGATACGTGAAGCCTGTACTTGCTGGATTCAAAGTTTTGTCTACGACGGAGAAATCGGAGAGAGATAATATGACTGAGTTGACGACAATGGCGAAAACGATAAAGCGGTCGAAGAAACGATGCGATACGAGTAGAATAATCCGCCGACGTAGCCAGTGATCTCTGGAGAATAAGTTGAAAATGGCAAAATCGGCGCCTAATTTCTACAGAAACAGACAAAATGGTAAGGTTAGATGGGGAAAAAGTGACTGAAAATGCACAAAACGCACTTTTTTTTCGAAGATGGCATTTCTACGACGACGGAAATTATCGGCAAATGCACTGATGCTTCCCACTTTGTCCTTGATATTTCTTTTCGTATTGTGATTTTCGTCTTGAGCTTTGGTTTGCACGTTGGGAGAAGGAAGATGCGCAGTCGGACCTCCTGCCTTCTCGATTGGCACGACCTCGTTGTGCGATGGCATTGCTGAGCAAAGACAACTCCCTAGCACTTGCGCTTCCGTGGCAAAACGGTTTCTATCAGAATAGATGTACCAGATAACTCCATTTTTAGTGACACAACTGAAAATAATTTCAGAGATTTCAGATTCTAAATGTTACCTATGATAAAATGATGGCTAGAGCTCAGAATGTCTGCACGGCTGTAGCGAAGCGAGAGCTGACGGGACAACGATCTCTCCAGCCGAATGTGCCCCGCCAAACGCTGAGTTTACGTCAGGTATTTCGTGAGGAAGACGATGATGTTCTATTGGGGTTTTCTAGCGACGGGAACTTCCTCGGTACTTATGATACATTGATCAGTTGTAGTCTACGGTACTAAGTTTGAGTGTTTGTCAGTGCATTGCATCAGTTTGGAGTCGTGCTATGAGGTGCAATGGAGGAAATTCAAGTTTCAAGACTTTTACCATTGGAGAGAGAGCAGAAATGTACCGGAGAGTGTGTTAAAGCTTCGAGTGGATGGAGGATCTTCAGTCTATGGACTGAGCACTCCGTTGGAGGTGTGGCAGACTGTGGACTATAATTTGGTGCTTGCTGTTACTACGGACCACTTGAGTGAAGAACGAAATAGTTCTCGACTTTGTCGGGTCGTGGTGGCACCATCTCCGATGTTTGACGATGGAGGACTCGCTGCAGCAGTGACGAGTGTGAATTTCGAGTTTCGTCAGCATGCGCTCTCGCAGAAGATGGAGAAGTGGCAATTGAGGCAGCTAGTGAGAGGACAGAAGAATGTGTACCATTTACTT
Source organism: Phytophthora litchii (assembly GCA_002812785.1). Classification (NCBI taxonomy): domain Eukaryota; phylum Oomycota; class Peronosporomycetes; order Peronosporales; family Peronosporaceae; genus Phytophthora; species Phytophthora litchii. Next base: position 17,643 of record PCFV01000365.1, on the reverse strand, counting down.
GTTAATGCTGGTACAGCTGTTCATGTCTTGGTTTTCCATGCTCGGAGAAGACGGCAACTGGAGGAGTCAAATGCAACAGAAGTCACACCAAGAGGCCTAGGAGTCTCTTACTTCCCTCAAAGTATGTAATGTGCAAGCGTGAGGGACGATGAGTTCTAACAGCAGTGCTTGTGCAGAAGCTTGGTATTATCCACCGGTCTTCCCGATCAAGTTCTTGACGTCAAAAGAGCACAGGCAAAACAACGCCAAGTCAGAAAGATCCTTCACAGTGAACGTCGAGGTAAGATCGGACACACTCAAACGTACTTCACTCAAGCGAAAGACCTTTCCTTATTTTGACATGCTTTTCAAGTGTATCTGTCAGCATCTTTTCGACGTGGAGCGTTTTCTCGAGGAGTTCTTGGAGACGTTCAAGGCACTTCGACACTGTAACCTCGTTGACTATGATCTGCGACTCGTTCGGGTAATCTCAATGCTTATGGTTTGCTGATACAACTCTTATGGTAAATGTGTGATCTCTTCTCCTGACAGGTCAACACATTGGAGAAGACAGTATTTATGACTTTCGTTATGGCGCTTGCTCCATCATTGATGTCGTCCGAAGGATCAGACACTCGGTACTTTCGAGTAGCTGCTTTCCTCAGTTTGGATCTCTTCACTGGAATTCACCACATCGTTCGCGTACTGAAAGTTCCTGTGAATGGAGATTTGCGCCAACTCTCGCGAGTTGTAGCTCAGAGATTTCAAGCGGACCTAAATGCTAGGGTGCCACCTGAACAAACAACAACGGCGTTGGATAACGAAGCATTTCTACGCGAGGAATCCCTGCAAGAGCTTCACAACCCATTATATCCGCTCTCGATATCAAATAGTAGGACTTGAAGTTAACTCTCACTGCCAGAAATCGTTGTTACAGGTGTTACAAGATAGCTAAGCACACTGCTAGCTGCTCTTACCTTTCACCTTGCTTTTGCTATGCTCAATGATCTTAGCTAAGATCATGCGTGATATAATAGCGCCACAAAATTGTTGTTGCTCCTTACTCACGCGACACGAATAGCGGGCCAAACACCAACACTGTCGTGGACAACAGCTTGATGACCACGTGCAGCGCCGGACCGGCCGTGTCCTTGAACGGATCGCCCACTGTATCACCGGTGACTGCAGCCTTATGAGCCTCGCTGCCCTTGCCTCCGAAGTTGCCCAACTCAACGTACTTCTTGGCGTTATCCCACGCACCGCCCACGTTGTCCAGGAACAAAGCCATCATGATACCCGTCACCGTGCCAAACATGAGGTAGCCAGCCAAAACCTCAGCACCAAGAAGAGGCTTGCCCTGGTACTCACCAATCTGATTTTGAAATCGAACACGCAATCATCAGCACGAATATGTAAAAGAATCAAATACAATCAGCGAAAATAACGTACCACACGGAAAATAACACCAACGGAGACCGGCATCAGCACAGCCAGCAAGCCTGGGAAACGCATTTGCTTCAAGGCAGCTTTGGTGACAAGCGCAACGCACGTACGGTAGTCCGGCTTCGCTTTGTACTCCATGATACCCGGGTAAATCTCAAATTGGTGGCGCACCTCGTTCACAACCTCTCCAGCAGTCTCACCCACAGCAGCAACTGCGAGGCCTGTGAAGAAAAACACCATCATTGTACCCAGCAGACCACCAACCAGAACTTCCACGGTCGCAATATCCACAGTCTTAAACTCGCGACCAGCAAACTCAGAAAACTCGTCCATGAAAGCACCAAACAGCACGAAGCAAGCTAGAGCAGCAGATCCAATCGAATAGCCCTTGGTAATCGCCTTAGTGACATTACCAGCAGCATCCAACTTGTCTGTGGCGTCGCGGACATAATCCGGCTGACGGCTCATCTCAGCAATGCCGCCAGCATTGTCGGCGATCGGACCATAGTTGTTCATAGCCAGCACGAACACCGCTGAGGAGAGCATACCCATGGTAGCCACAGCCGTTCCAAACAGCCCAGCATGGCGGTTGCCTAGACCGCCTATTCCTGAGCCAGCACCCAAGTGGTAGGCGGAAATCACGGCAAAGCTCACCATCAGAGTGGGCACGACGGTGGACTTCATACCAACAGCCACACCAGTAATGATATTGGTGCCATGACCCGTCGTACTGGCCTTAGCAATACTGCGCACAGGCGGGTGGGCGTAGTCCGTGTAGTACTGCGTCGACTTGACGAACACATACGCTGTTAGCATACCCACAACGCCACAAAGGAAGAAGTTCATCCATGCCGTGGGGTACTCTGGCGTGTAAAGCAGCCAACGCGTTGTGAAGGCAAAACCAACCAGTGCCAGAGCTAGCGAAACATTGTACCCTGTCTGCAACGTAGCCATCGGATTGTGATCGGGGCGTGAAGCTTCGACATCCGATGGTGCTCTCACCATCCAAATGCCAGCACTGCTAACTACAATGTCAAAAGCGTGTACGACGACAGGGAAGAACACAAAAGCCACGGGGTACGGCAGTTGAGCCTCACGCGCGAGCGTACCGCCTAGAATCATCGCGCCAATAATCTCAGCAGCAACCGACTCAAATACATCAGCACTGCTACCAACGCAGTCACCGACCATATCTCCCACAAGGTCAGCAATAACCGCCGGGTTACGCGGGTCGTCCTCAGGAATCCCCACCTCCACTTTACCCACCAAATCAGCTCCCACATCTGCTGCCTTGGTGTAAATTCCTCCTCCAAGTTGCATGAATAGCGCCACAAACGACGCACCAAATCCATAGCCCACCATCAGCAGCGGGATCTCCGTCGGTCGCAGCATCGACCCGAACAGCACATACAACATCACGTAGAGCGTGGTCACTCCTCCCACACATAGAGTAATGTCCAACACAGCAGAGAAAGCTCCACCACGGAAGCACACCAGCAGTGCGTCACCATAAGATCCTCGCGCAGCACTAGCCACGCGGATGTTCGATCTGGCCGATACCCACATGCTCACGTATCCCGCAGCAGCAGAGCACACAGCTCCAATGAGAAATGCCACAGATGACACAAGTCCCAGCGTAAAATTACCGAGTTTCTCCACTCCAGAGCTCAATGTGCTGGTAGGTCGTAGTGCGTAGCTGAAGAAGATGAGTCCTGCAATAGCCACAGCAATACGGGCGATGGCTGTATACTGGATCTTCAGAAAACCCTCGGCGCCCTGACGGATGGGCGTAGCCACCTCCTTCATGTCAGCTGTGCCTGAATCCTTGGACAGCACCCAATGCGACAGATAGAGCGAGAACACGGCGCCGTAGCCGCAGATGGTAAAGACCAGGAATATGGGGCGGAAGCTACCGCCAAACAGCAGGAGAAGCGCCCCAATGATGGAGATGGCGATGAGAGGAGGCTGGAGATCTAGCGAACGAGCGTAAGCCAATGCGGCCGAAGCTCCAGACCCCATTTCCTCCAGGTCAGGCTCGTTATTGAGCGGCGCAGCGTCTGAGACGCCGAACTCGATGTCAAGCTGAGTCTTCTCGTGCATTGCGCTCGACTGCTAGTAGGCGGAGGGAGGTCGCGACTGGATGACGAGGGCGAAGAGGACACTGGGATGACGAAGCAGGAGGGAGTTGACACTGGAATGCAGCGAGAGGACCGTTGAAGACGTCGAAGCGAATGGTCCGACCTGCGGCTTGTTTCTCTTGGACTGCCACGTGAACTGGATCAGATTCTGATCCATGAAGCCCCGGTATAGTGACATATTTACTTTCAGTAGGTGATCAACACCCCGATATAGTGGCATGTGTATTTGAGAACTTCAACCAGCTGTTTGCATCCAATCGAAAACGTTTGACGAGATATTTACATCCAATGAAAACCGTTTCTCGAGAGTTTTGCATCCAATCCGAGTCGTTCTGACAACTCCTTCAAGTTACCTTGCAGCCACATCCGTCACTTTTTAATCTGCCACGTCGAGCGCAAGTGACAAACACTCCTGCGATGCTGTGCTCTACTCGTCGTCTCACTCGTGCGCTTCGCCAGTCTCCAGCGCTCGGCCGCCGCTTCGAGTCTTCACTCGCGCCTCTGACGCAGTTGTCAGAAGAAGAAATCATGTTCAAGGACACAGTCGCGCGGTTTGCAGCCGACGTAGTGGCGCCCAACGTACGAGCCATGGACACAGCTGGAGAAATGGACCACACTATTACACGTGGACTGTTTGAGAACGGCTTGTTATCGGTGGAGATCCCGGCAGATTACGGAGGCAGCGAGGCTTCCTTCATGAGCCTCTGTCTCACCATTGAAGAGCTGTCCAAGGTGGATCCTGTTGTGGGGCTGCTCGTGGATCTGCAGAACACCGTCGTGAAACAACGTCTTTCTGGTGAGAATACTATACTAGTACTTTGCTGCAGTAATAGTAGAGCTGACGGTGTTGTTGCAGGTGCATGGCTCGGAGGAGCAGAAGGAGAAATATCTGCCGAGGTTGAGCACGGACATGGTACGGAATGATGCGCGTGTTGGTGTGAGGATAGTACTGATATTAAGTATTAATTTTGTTGCAGATTGGCAGCTTCTGCTTGAGCGAAGCGGGCTCCGGCAGTGATGCGTTTGCGTTGAAAACCAAGGCGGAAGTGTCGGCGGATGGGAGTTACTACTCCCTTACGGGTCAGAAGATGTGGATCTCAAACGCAGAGTGCTCGGGAGTTTACTTGGTGTTTGCCAATGTGGATCTGTCAAAGGGGTACAAGGGCATTACGTGTTTTATCGTAGACCGAGAGATGGAGGGATTGGAGATTGGTAAACCTGAAGAAAAGTTGGGCATTCGTGCGTCGTCCACGTGCCCTGTTGCGCTGACGGACGTGAAGGTGCCGAAGGAAAACATTCTGGGAGAGGTGGGCAAGGGATACAAGATCGCCATTAGTACGCTGAATGAAGGGCGTGTCGGTATTGCGTCGCAGATGCTTGGGCTGGCTCAGGGAGTCTACGACCAGACACTCCCGTATTTGTTCGAGCGCCAACAGTTCGGTTCGGCGATCGGAGAATTCCAAGCAATGCAGCATCAGTACGCCGAGGCAGCATTGGATATCGAGACAGCACGATTGCTGGTGTACAACGCTGCTCGACTTAAGGATGCGGGTCAACCGTTCGTCAAGCAGGCTGCTATGGCAAAGCTTCACGCTTCGCGCGTGGCTGAGAAGACGGCGTCGAAGTGTATTGAGATGCTTGGTGGAATCGGCTTTACAAAGTACTTGCTTGCAGAAAAGTTCTACCGTGATGCCAAAATTGGAGCTATCTACGAGGGTACGAGTAACATGCAGCTCACGACAATTGCAAAGCTCGTCTCAGAGGAGTACAAGAAGTAGTCGAAGACTGGCGATGAAGTCAGCAAATATCATCCTACCACTAAGCCTGAAATGTGAAATCAGGCTGTTGCTAGTATTTGTTCATGTACGTGTTGCCCCTGCCCTACAGCAACCACCATCTAAAATTGCTCTACACGTGCGAGTTCCAAGTATTTTCTTGAGACGAGACTTTGAAATGCCAAGTATACTTACCGGTAGAGCTGTTTCATCGTAGGAACGACACGAAAGGTTCGTCTCAAGTTTGTGAACGCTTAGTGTCGTTTCGCTTCTACAATACTAGTGGTGTGGTGTGACTACAACTCATGTTACTAGCACTCGCGATGGAAATTTGAAGAGTAAAGTCATCGCTACGGGTGAGTAAGTTCTAACCTAGGCATTCATTTTGCTCGGTAGCGTTGTTGACGCGTAAGTCAGTGACCACATCGGTCGACGACACATTGTGTCATATAAGTATCCTCAACGCCATCTCGTCCCGTTGACCTAGGTAACTCCTGCGATGGAGCTGTACATATGAATGTAATGAAGACAAGCCGGAGCTACGAGTTCATTCCGCAATCCACTCCAGACCGTCACGATGATCGCATTACCGAAAGCTGTCATAGGACATAGGAAATGGGTCTTGCTATTTCTCCCGTTGATCATCGGCTATAGTTTGCTCGTGACGTCCATCATGAACGCATATGACGGCACCGGTAGAGCGAGGGGCCCAGGGAGGTCATTTCTGAGGAATGTGCCTCACCCCATGTCTCCATTCTACCAGCGAAGCGAGCACTTTGACTGGAATGTAGCTCGTGATCGAGGAGTGTTGATGTGCATGCACGACGGTGTATTAGCACTGGGCGTATCGCTCATTCGAGAATTACGATGTCTAGGCAACGAGGAACTGATTCAAGTGTATCACTGCGGACCCATTGAACTATCGCAAGAATCGAGGGATATGCTGCTCGAGATCGACAACCGACTGGAACTTGTCGACGTGTGCTCAGATCTGGTACACCACGGTGTGATCAGCACGGAAATGGCCGATAAATTCCGGAATTGGTGGGCTAAACCGCTGGCCATGTACCATACCAATGTCCGTCACGTCATACTCATGGATGCCGACGACATTATCATGAAGGACCCCGCTACTTTGCGTACCTTGAAGCCGTACAACACGACAGGAACAACGTTCTTCTACGATCGGGTTCATTCCAATTGTGGGGCGTTTGTCAACGGGAAGGATGGGAACTTGCAATATCTGAGGAAGCTCTTTGCCACTTTCAACTACACACACTTTGGCGTGACTGGAGGTAACTCTCCGTCTCGGCATGCGCGTGATTCATTTGCATACAATGGCAAGGCATGTCACGAAATGGATTCGTCGTTGGTGTTAGTAGATAAGGTTCGAGCGGGGCAAACCGTGATGGACATTATGTTTTGGTTCATCACGAAGGAGAGATTCTGATTTGCATATTCGTGGGGAGACAAGGAGACGTTCTGGTTATCGTTCGAGTTGGCTCACGTGCCATATTCGTTCTCGCCTTGGGGTGTCAGCGTTGTATCGTCGACACCGAATAAAGACATGGCAAAACACCCGGAATCTCTGTGTGGAAGTATTCTGCAGTACTTGCCTGTCGACAGCGAGGATCCCGAAATGTTGTACGTCAACGGCAAAGCACTGCTGGACCCGTATCCAGAGGGTATCGATTTTGGACCTAAGATGCAGAGGAACAACATGTTCAACACAATCCCAACTCACATGACTCCACGCTTACCTCGGCCAGTCCCCAACATGGCACTAGCGATCACAACTAACACTACTGGGACAGCACCGGCGACGATTGTGGTAGTAAATGCTGTGAAAATGTACCAGGAATGTCTCGTCGGTCTAGGAGCCACATCACTACCCGAGTCATTTGCTGGTAGACTACTACGCAGGCGTCTTCATTTCTTGGGAGTGACAACAGGAGTTATCGGTTCACTGCAGCACTGCGAAACATACGAAGTAGAACAGACAAGCCTTAAACACGAATCAGTTAGTGTTCAAATGAAAAGAAGAAAAGGTTATAGCTAATTAGTTTGTCGTGCTGGTTTCTTGATCCCTTGAAGTGGAGTTGTTGTTGTTTGTCGTATTGCCGGTGCTCCCTACGGGTTTCACTTGGTACATGTACTTATGCGACGAAAGTCGAGGCCCGTCACCTGGAACGTTGTTTTCAGTCTCCGTGATACTCGATAGATTTGACGCAATAGGTTTCATACTATTCCTGCTCTTTGAAGTGCCAGTCCCGCTCGTACCATTTGATGTAGAAGAAGCTGCTTCTTTCAATCGGAAAAGTTTTGGTACCAGCATCAAACCCATGATCAAAAGCGTACAGATGATCAAGCAACACGCGAGAAAAACGTAATAGGCCGACGCTCGCATATCAACCACGTATGACATGGGCATGATCACGAGACAGCCAACGAGAACAACAACCACAGATCCGAAAATCCACGGAGACTCTTGGAAATCGACCGACACGTTGCGGATGAGAAAGGATAAGTACAGCCCTAGCATAAGTAAGATCGCCTTCCAGAAGATGAGGAGCGCCGTGAAAATGAAGCTTGACGAATGACAAGAAATTCTGTCGACCGTACCATGGAATTCAATCGCGTCTTTAGTCATGATCGTTGGTTCGGGGAAATCAGCGGCGTACCATGCGATGAAGATGACGATGTCGCCGACATAGAAGATTGAGAGGATTTTGAGAATCTGCAACAACGTCACTTTCACTCTCTTCATGGCAGCTTTCATGAAAACGCGATAGACGCGCAGAGATTTGATGACGAGAGAACCAAATATCGTAGTGAATCCCATGCAAACGAGGACGGGACGAATTCCACAAAGGAACTTGGTGGGTCTCCCAGCATAAGCCACAGCGGCACCAGTGGTGAAGAATCCACCTACGATCATGAGTAGTAGCATTTCATATTGCGACCTTCGAATGATCGGTGCGTTTCGGTTTTTGAATACCACGAAGATGGCCACTGCAAGAAGAACTGCTACGATGGCGGCAAACACTGTCATTGCAGCGAATGAAGGCGACGATGTTGGCATGTACTCGCAATCGATTGTGATCGTATCCGGTAGGTCCTCTCCGCCTGAGCATTCAGCTGAGTAGAGACTGTTGGAGTTGTTTGGGAGTTTCCAGAAGTACTCGACAGTACGGTGAGCATTCGGATCACATTCAGAAACGGAGTAGTCATAAAAGGAGGAGTCACATTGAGGTTTCTCATCGATCCAATTCGTCCACGTGCGGCGGTTCTCAAATATCCAGTCACAGGATCGACTAGTGGCAATTGTATCAGGGAGAGCAGATATACCTCCATCGCAGTTGTATGGCAGTTCTTTATTCCCTGGATTTGGGGATACCCACGCAAACTTAATTTCACGAACGAAACTATCGTTGTCACAGCCCGCCACGCTACTGACGATGTGCTCTTCAAATACACATAATGGCAGTCGATCTACCCATTCGCTCCACGTATCATAGTTTGCCTTTACCCAGTTGCATGCAGCACGGAAGTATGGGGATGGCTCAGAACCATTACTCGATACGGTAACGTACTCGCTCATAAGATCGTCAATATATGTGTCTGAGATCATCAACTTGGAAAATAGGGATCCAGCAGGCAAGTTTTTCACGATAGATGCTGCAAATTTGGTGAGCTGAAGGCTTGGGTAGTCCACATCCACGGGATTGTCCGTCTTGTTACCATAACCGTGTTCACCATAGTTCCCCGTCGAAAGTTTTACATGAGTGGGGTCGGTGCGTGGCAGAAACACCCGGTCGAATTCCCCCTTGTGTCTTATATGGAACAGATCGGGTTCGTAATGGTAGAATAGCACTGGTGTTCCACTTGCTGCTGCATCTGCTGCATATTTGTTGACTCCCCCATAACCGATGAAGCAGAAGTACGCAGGGATGTCTAAATTGGAGAGTACAGCTTGAAAGTAGCCCTGATCAAAATAAGGAGTCATCATAGCCACAACTAAACACTTTCCCCCTGATGCTTCGCGATCAGTACACGCCAATGATTTTGAACAATAGTCTTCACAACCCAAGATGTCGTCTGGGCAGTACTTTTTGGCTGGAGGGAAGTAATTTGAGTTAGCCTTGAACGGATCCACATCCAGCTGACTAATTAGGGTATCACTCATTTTGTAATGCATCCAGTAGCCTGGAAAGTATGGTGGTATCGCTGATGTACCATCGAACACAAATTGATGCGTAGTATATAAGCCAGAGAGTCCAAAGTACCCGATACCACCGACGAGGTAGCTCTCATTGAAATACACCCGCATATCTGACATGATACTGGAGGACCAAACCTCGGCATTTATGTGAGTTGGGGTACATACACCGGTTCTCGCAGACGACATACGCTGAGTGACATCCACGCTCATTCCACCAACGCTAATTGATACCTTGTAACCAGTCTGTAGAATCAAGGAAGAACTATCCAAATTAGTAGGTCAAAATGCACGATAATTGGTGTGGTAGTTCAAATCAATCGTACGCACCACTTCTTCAGCGAGAATCGCCACAACTAATGACGAGAGCCAATGGGTATCCCAATCACCCACGTCTAAAACGAGAGTGCCATTAACGCTTCCTCGGTCTTTGCCATCCGCGTTCTGATCAGCCCCGTAGAAAACATTATCCTTCGACATGCAACTATCGGTAAACGCAGTTCCTGATGAAGTGCGTGGATCATCGACCTGATTGAGAAATCCGCAAAGATGGTTAGAACCAAAACGACCACGATAATTTTACGTGACGGACCGTGTATCGAGGATACTTGAGCGCTGGCTGCATGAATGGATTAACCAAGCGACCACTGGAATCGCGAGATTTGCTGGAAACGTTCTTCGTAGCTTCCAACTGTGCTACCCAAGCCGAGTCCAAACATGTTCCTAAGTAATGGTTGGGCCCTACTGGATATGTTCCTGCGACGATGAACCTAGGCCAACACCCACAAGAGATGAAAACGAAAAACACTAGCCATATCATCGCTGTCGATGAAATAAGCGAGCCTCAATTTCTTGAATGGACCCTTTGAATGCACGTCGGTTGCGAAACAGTAGATCCATAATAGTTCATTCGTGCTTTGAGGCGCACCGAAACGGATGCCTCTTCTAGTTCTTACAGTCAAGGTAATTCATGTACGAATAATCGTGATGACAACATGAATGATGTCAGGGCTTCTACGATCAAGCTCCAAACAAGAACACACAACATTCATGAGCGGTATCGTACACTACACTGACACCAGCGAAGGTGAGGTACTAGAATGGAGCACAGATTTACTAATTCTCATGTTAGCACCTACATGCACTTTGCAACGACAAAAGACATGACGTGATCACTGATCTAACACATTGTCGAGGTCTGCAGCGTGTGTTTCCACACGATGTCTTTAGGATTGTCTGTGAGAAACTTGTTTTTCGGGACTTCATCAGCTCTCTTGTTAAAGAGCTTCCGCCTAAAAGCGTACTCCTTCTTGTTAAATGCCTGCAGCAAACCCTTGACATTGTTGCCAGGCGATTGCGCGAGAAGGAATGAGGCGAGCTCCATCGGTAGGCGGATGTACCACTACGTATTATTGCTCAGATTTGTTAACAAGTCGTGCACGAGCATGAATCTGAACCACACCAGAAGGACACCATTAACTCCGACACCTCTACGAGGACACTAACTGAAAAAAGCAGAGATCCTTGCCGTGCATAGTACATGGTAGCGAGTTTGTCATCCAACCCTCAGTGGTTTGCTTCTCTCTCTGAAGAACAGCATGCCTGCAGTCAACAAAATCGAGTCGAACTTCGTATTAGTGTGCTTGTTCGTGAATCTGCGGACGTCATGCCGAGATGACATGCCCAGCCGCTCATGTACCACTTCCACGTTTGGTTCTTCTCCTTGAGGAGCTTAGGTCTGGCGGACACGAACGCGAGCAGAGTGTGAGCATAATTGCAATCGGAGTCCTTTGCTTAGCCATGGCAAGGCCAATGCTAGATGAAGGAATGCATGCTTGAAAGACGGTGACATGATTGTTGTCTTTAGTGAATTGATAGTGACTTGGAGTTTTGAAGAATGAGAGTTCGCTAAGAAACAAAGACATATGCATCCAAGGATACTGCTCGAAATGTAATCACCAGGTTTGTGCACTTCACAGAGTGCATAATCCAACAGAAATGTCTTGCACCTTGCAACGTGCACGTTGCAAGGTGCTCATTGAAAAAGTTGCACGTCTAGAAAACTCACTGAAAACTCCACGTTTATGCTTTTCCGGCAATCTGGATTGCTTCTCCTAATAAAATATTTCCAGCCACTTCCCATTCATTACCTTCTCTAGTTTGGATCTCCTTCCAACGAGACTTGGTGATCATAGCAATGTTGCCAAAGTTGCATACCTGTACTGCATGGCCGAGCATGGATACATGTAGGGCATAATCATAAATCGTTGCGTCTGATTGGCTCGAAATGTATTCAGACAAATCTCCGCATCTGATTGGCTGTCCATGGCATTCTTCAATTCCCCCACATACGTCGCAGATTATGGCGCCAATGTCGACGTCTTCAGCTCTCGTGACGTCTTCAGGCGCTCCCCTACCGCCCGAGGAGGACGCTGAGCTACCCGTGGACCTATCGCAGCTACCAGCTATCCCTTCTGCCAAGTCTCTGCTACTTATCAACAATTTTGTGGCCAATACGACGAGATTCCTGAACCATTTTGCTCATGAATGCGAGGATCGAATCACACGCGTGTCTGACAACGTCACGCGCGTCGAGATTCTATTGGCTATTTTAGAAGCAAAGTTGAACAGCATTCCAGATCTGAATGTTTCAGATGCGGAAGTTGCCGCAGCTGCCAATGACGACGGAAACGTCAATCTGAATGCGAATCAAATAGATTTAGGCATTTCAGATCAAGACTTGCCGTCGATGGATTCAGCAACCAATGGAACGCCGTTGCCTCCACCTCCACCACCTCCAGAGGAAGATGAAACTTTTATTGAAGGAGTGCCACCTCCTCCACCTATGGACGGAATGGAAGGCGCATTAATAGTGCCCCCTCCTCCGCCATCCCCGTCAATGTCGATGCCACCGCCACCTCCGTCATCAATGGGAGATTTTGATGATGACGAATCTTCTGAAGTTGAAGTGAAGGAGAGTGATGGTCCTCCTGTGTTGAAGTTGAAGGACGATCCACTGTATGCCAAGTACTTTACAATGCGACGATTGGGTATCCCAGACCAAGTGATTGAGCATAAACTCTTGATGGACGGAATGGATACGAACGTTCTCAATATGGATCCGGAAGGACCATCGCCCAGTGGGGGATTGGCACCAACGATGGATACAGAGCTGACAGGACCGATCTTACCGATTATGGCACCACCCCCACCGAGATCTGAAGACGGAAGTGACTCCGATGACGAGAGGATGGAACTCCCACCGCCACCACCATCACTGTCAGAACCGAGAAATACGGAACGTCCATCATCTGGGAATATCGGAATGCCGTTCCCCCCACCCACACCACCGATATCACCAACAGTTTGTTGTTTAGGTGATGTTGTTTGTTGCGGGACTGCAAGCTAACAACTCTTTTGTTTGGGTGTTTTTATACAGTCTTCTATTGGTGGACCAGCCTCACTGTTCGGCGATGGACCTCCTGCCCCGCCTCCGTCACCACCTCCGTCTTCAACTGGTCGCCCAGTACCTCCAGCGAGCGAGATGGAGAGCTCTAGCGATGACGACATCGAAGAATTTGATGTTGACGAGCCACCCCCAGCTGCTGCCGACTCAGGTGTGATGAAGCTGAAGGACGATCCGGCGTTTGAAAAGTAAGTCAAAGCACACGAGACGATAGTATTTACCGTCCTACTAACACATTCACTGCTGTTCATGTAGATACTTTAAAATGCGGAAGTTGGGTATGCCCGATGGCGTGATCCAGCACAAACTCATGATGGATGGCGTTACGCTCGATATTCTGAAGTACGTTGACATATACATATGAGCCAACCCGTGAAGCCTTGTTGTCCAGTGATCGCTGATCTAACGACAACGTGTGGTTTAATTGCGTTGCAGCATGGATCCTGATAGCCCGTCTCCAAATGCTACGGGTGCAACTCCAGCGCCCCCAACAGCACCAGCAGCTGATAATGCTCAACCACCACTTCCTCCAGGGTTGCCACCGCCACCTCCAGCTCGGCCAGCAGGTGGGTTACCGCCGCCTCCTGTGAAGAGATATGACGACTCCGACTCTGATTTTGACTCCGATTGAAGTATTTGAGTTTACACCTATGATTCTGGACTAATGCCATGTATTTTGACAGTCCTGGCTTATGAATGTGGTATGTTCACGTCGAAGTTACTCTTTGAAGTTACTCTTTGGGCGGTTGTGTCCGTTACAGCAAGCATACACAGTTTGGTTATTTTAGCTGACTAACTTCGCATTCGTTCTCGTTTAAACAAAAGTGCCACGAAGGAAGACCTACAGAGCGCTTCACTGAACACACAGTTTCTATTGTGTTGGGGATAATGCCCAGAGGAGAACGCAGTGCTTCCGTTTAACTCGAGTTGCTGTTCATACGTGAGCAACAGAAGTGATCACTGCAAACAACAACTCAAATTACCATTGAAACACCATGGAGGAGGTGAGTGGGGAAGCAGCTACAAGTACACTCGATCAAGTCCCAGCTACTAGTGCAGTCGATCAAGCCCCAGCGACAATCACGGAAGCGACCCCAACTGTGCCGACAGTGACGTCACAAACGACAGCTATACCATCAGGACCACAGACAGGGGATCCACTCACACGAAATACAGTGATATTGCCAAAACAAGTAGTAGGCCTTCCAGCACAGGTGCATCTTTTTCGGAGAGGGCCTTCGGCATCGCGAATTCATGAGGCAGCAGACGCGGAGGCTGTGTTACGTCACGTGGAACAACTGGATACTCTCATCAATGCAAATGCCACACTTAAATCCGTTCAAACACCGACACACCGGGCATCCGTCAGCCAGAAGCATATTTTAGGTTTTCTTGAGAAACAGGCACGATCAGCCTTGTCATCAGACGCGAGCCAAGACGAAGCTTTATCAACTGGAAGTGGTTCACACGGCAACTCGAGAAAAGTATTCCCACATATCGAAAACAAACTGGAAACGATCGGCAGTGGTGACCTCGATGTAGATGGCTCTAAAGCAGCTGATGCTTCCATGCATCGGAAATCAACACGAAAGTCATTCGCAGAACGCCTGAGCTCCCTAGTTTTGGATGATCCTGATAGTCGACAATCGACTGCATCTCCACGCCAGCGAAAGAATAGTCACGTTGATGTTAGACGGCGTAGCAACAGAAACAGCCGTGTTGATAGTCGACGGCGCAGTAGTACAATCATAGCGGATGTGTCCAAGTTTAAGCAGACTGTGTCACGGATGTTTGAGAAGGCTTCGCAAATTAAATTGGATGACGAGCGCTCGGCTCGGGTTGCAGAGCTCGTTGACAGCGAAGTTATGGTTTTGAATGCTAGTCAATTGGCTCAAAGTCAGTTGCGCAAGGCGGAAAAGTTTACGATCTCGATACACTCTACCTTCCGCCACTGGTGGGATTTTGTCATCACTACGTCCATCGCGTACGTAATTGTGACAACTCCTATCAAAGTAGGCTTCGATGTGCAGTCTTCAGGCTTAAATTACGTTCTCGACGTGACAGTCGATGTGATCTATCTCATTGAGATGGTACTCAATTTTTTCACAAGCTACGAGGACGACGCAACGGGCGAGGAGATAAAGGATCTAGACAAGATTCGAAAGAGCTATCTTCAGAGCTGGTTCCTCGTGGACGCGGTTAGCAGCTTTCCGTCATCTCTCGTCGGCACAACAAACGGACTGCTAACACTCTCGAAAATCCTCAAGGTGGCTCGTGTAGCGAAAGTCTCCGACTCGGGACTTGTTCGCACATTGTCTGGGCATATCGACCGCTCGATGAATCCGTCCATGCTACGAATGTTAAAACTCACAGTCATTTTCCTGGTTTCGCAACATTTGATTGCATGCTCGTATTACTACATCAGTTTGAATCAGAGCGTCGAGACGACCTGGGCTCCTACACATGAGATTCGTAGCAGCGATTCACTTGGTCAACAGTACATTGATGCGTTCTACTTCGCAATCATGGTGACTACAGCAAACGACGTAAACCCGACGAATCCCATAGAAAAGTTATTCACATCAGTGATGCTTTTCGTGGGGATTGTGATCAACGCCAGCATTATCGGTAGTGCTGCAAATTTGTTAGCGAATCTGGACAAAGAGGAGATAGCTCGGAAAAACCAAATGGACTCCATTAACGACTACCTGCGATTCAAGAAGGTGCCACTGAATCTACAGAACAAGATCCGTCGGTATTACGACTACGCGTTGACTACGCGTCTGCAAGACCCCACTGAGAACCTGTTTGCTGATCTACCAGACCGCCTCAAATTGCTCCTCAAGTTGAATCTCCACTCACAATTTGTTCGCAAAGTTCCGCTCTTTCGAGCTTTATCTCACTCAGGCGTGGTGGCTATTATCCAGTGCCTCGTTCCGGTTGTTGCCATGCCAGGCGAAGTGATTATTGTATTCGGTGAGGTCGCCAGCGAGTTTTACTTCATTAAGACCGGTCAAGTTTCACTGTGCGTGCCTGGGGTAATGGACAACATCCCTTTGGGCAATCTCGGCGAAGGATCATTTTTTGGAGAGACTTCGCTTCTTACAGGCGAACCAACTACAGCAGAAGCCAAAGCGGAACGGATGTGTGAACTCATGTATCTAAGCAAGGACGACTTCGAAACCATCGTCGACAGGTTCCCTACGTTTTTCCTTGCAGTCCGACGTATTAGTGAATCGCGTATGCAGACTGCGCAGAACATCCAGAAAATGTCCAAAATGAACCGCCGACCCACGCAGATGCTGGGTAAAAAGTTTAGTCTCCGCAGTGTGGCCCAGGCAGCGGTATTCAAGGCTCGGTTGGGCGATCGCATGGAAACGCTGAATCGCAGATCTAATGGACGAGTCGGGTCGATAGTTGACAACGGGAAAAAAATGCTCTCGACTGGACGGCGGAAATCGATGCCTGCGTTTAATGTTAATTTCGTTGAGCGACTATCGCTGGCCCAGGCACGGAACTTCACCCGTCTTCGTGCCATGAGGGACATGAACAGCACCACCACCGAGGACGATGCTTTTTGGGATTAAGTTACGAGTACAGGGCAGGTAAGGTTACCAGAGAATGACACTGTAATTCACCCTAATAAATGTCATGAGTTTGTAGACAACGTGACGACTCCTGGAGCAAGCGCCATGTCATTTGCTTTGCTCTAGTTCAGTTAAGCAGTCAGTTGGTCTGAATTTTAGCGTTACGCACGCCTTGGTTGCAAGACATCTATCCAGGAGCAGAAGAATCGGTGGAAGGAACTCGCGGTACCATGCTGCTCGTGACGACGCACTGAAAGTCTCACGCGCCGTGAGGTCAGGAGCCCTTGGTGAGCGTGACAGGTCCTGACGAACGAGCGGTCAATGGAATAGATTTCACTTTCTCATTTCCTCTCCATTGTGACCTTGAGTTAGCTGAAGACAGACGATGACAATGTACCATATCTGGCTACGGAGGGTGGTGGTCGCTGTTAGTATTGCAGTTATAGCGGAAGTGACAACACAATACTATCGTGATGATAATCTGCGAACAGCGAGTTACGCGAGCAGTGCTGTAGTGAGGACCAGTGGCAATGTACGACACTTACAGGGGGATACCAGTGGTGAGAATGACAGCGATACTATTATGTCGAAGGCATCACCAGATACGCAAATGCTAATGGATATCGCTAGCAAAGACACAGCCACCTCAACCTTCAACTCAGAGATAAGTAAAACAGTCGCCGGCGAGATCTCCTCAGTATCGAGACAGCGAACAGTGTACCCCCAGCTACTTATGTCAGCTGATATGCTTACAGACAACGAAGTACTTTCAAATGGGAAGAAGAACAGGATGAGGGAGAGTAGTGATGCAGTAGCAAATACAAACCATTTAGGTGAGGAGAAACACAACAAAGGTTTTTCAGCAGTGACCACTACTTCGACAACGGGGAATTCCGGTAAAGAACGTTTAACATCAATTCCAAGACAGAGCGATGACAAGGACAGTGATGATACAACAGAAGATAACACCAGAACCGATAGCCGCACCAACGTAGGTACTACAAGGAAGCTCTCAAACCCCAACGGGAACTCGAAG
>PCFV01000364.1:0-21864 GCA_002812785.1 Phytophthora litchii | reverse complement strand
TCATCATCGGACGGGAATGGCGGCAACGCCGGAGCCTCGACAATGACGAATTCGTCTTGAATGATACCCGTAAGACGTGCAGGGTGGAACGGGCGATCCGCCTTATACAGGAACGACCCAATGCCGTACTCGACAGTCTCAGGTGTATGCGGGACTGTGAGCGACTCGAGCCATCCAGTTTGCTGGGACGCACGTTCGAACGAGAAGAGCTTGGTACCAAGGATCATCTTAGGGTCCACACGGCCCTTGACCGTGCGCTCAATCTTGGCGTACGAGTTAAGACGACGCAAAACCTTCTCGATAGCCTCAACATCCTTAGCCGGCACCAGGTCGGTCTTGTTGAGGAGAATAATATCCGCAAACTCGATCTGATCGATCAACAGATCAGTAATTGTACGGGTGTCACCTTCAGGCAGCTGGCTGCGGTTCTCCTCAACGTCCGCTAGCATGCGTGGGTCGTCAAACACATGGAAGAAAGTCGCTGCGTCAACAACCGTCACACACGTGTCCAGCAGCGCAATATCGCGCAACAATGGCAGCTTTTCACCGTCACACACAAGAAGCTCATCAAGTGGAACCGTACGAATTCCAGCCGCTTGAGGAGGCGAACTGGCAGCACTGGTGTCGTCTCCTGACGATGCACCGGATTCCGTGCGAGAGCGTTTGGAACTGCTAGGGGACAGTGTAGGGTCGATCTTCACCTCTTGCTCTTCGGCACCTTCAGGCAGCTCAAACACGAACGTCTCGGCCACTTGCATGGGTTCACTAATACCAGAGCTCTCAATGACAATGTAGTCAACTTCACCTTGCTGAGCAATACGTGCAATCTGCTCGAGTAGGTCGACACGTAGAGTGCAGCAGATGCAGCCATTTTCGAGTCGTACGAGCTGCTCCTCGCGTTGGAGCACACCGGCAGATGCTACGAGGTTGGCGTCGATGTTGAGTTCGCCCATGTCATTGACAATCACAGCAACACGAAGTGCGTGGTCCTTGTTCTTGAGAATATGTTGCAACAAGGTGGTTTTGCCACTACCCAAGAAACCCGAAAGTAGAGTCACCGGGATTCGAGAAGAATCGTTTTTCTTGTCGGTCTCAGCGACGAGAGGCCGTTTGTTACTCGGTGAGTCGGTCGTAGCGCCAGCCATTGTGAATTGAGTGAACTTGTGCTCGCGGTGGCGGATTGAAAAATGAGCAGTGAGAACGAGAATGGCAAAAGCATCGAAGGTGATCTACCTATTGTATTAGAAACGAAAAACCGAGCACAGGTATCCATTTTCCGACGGTTTTCCGACGCATTGCCGTCGTCGGAATCGATCGGTGTCCATGTTGAAGAGATTCTGGTGGTCTCGGCGTGTTGGATTATCCGACGACGAGTTGCCGAAGGCGATATGATCGCCGTCGGGTGGTTTAGATCAAATCGGATCATCCGCCGTCGGATTATTTCGCGAAAATATTTTGCTTCGATATGTTGATTAAATTTTAACCAGGAGCTCTCCGAAGATACACAGTGCTCCGAAAACGTACGGTGCTATAGAAATGTCTAGCTTCCACAGCAAAAACAGGAGCGACCACAAATAGAGGTAATTTGCGGGGGTAATATGTATCAATAGACGTAGTTGATATACGGCTATCAAGGAGAAATGTGGCATGTCGTGTTGGCGGAAGATAGTAAATGATGTGGGAGGTAATAATTGCAAAGAAGCAATAATCAAGCGAGGTAGTAAATGTTGGGGCCGAACTAAATGGGAGGCGTTTGATCATCAGCATTGCATTGTATCCTTCACTTAGTAATACTTCATTTAGAAATGGAGAAATGGACTGTGAAAACCCAAAAGCATGTGAATAGACAATGCTGATCAAAAATACAGCAACAGGGAGAGATTTTAACGGCAACGGGCATTCAGATCTACGCTTTTGTAAACCAAACGGATGGACGAGATTTAGAACTTCAAATATAGTGACAATGCAGCTGATCGGGAAAATGTTGCTCGTTAATGCGAGGCGCACTTTCGAATTGTCTAGTAACCAATTACTACCCGTTTCGTGCCCAGGAAGAGCTCAGATAAAGCAATAATCACTGGGCGACAACTCATTCAAACACGTCACGACTGCAAGTCAATCTGTGCACGATTTCCACCTCGACTTGCTGAATGAAGAGACTGTACTACAAAGATAACGGTTTGATATGACAAGGTATATGTAAACGTTGGCTGACGTGTCTACCTGTGTTATTGAAGCAGCATTCCTACTTGTCTGGAGTTTTCCACACCCGTTATTCACATTGTCTACTGCCACCGTGCCAACCCCGCGAATATCTAGCTACAATGTGTTTGTGGGTATGGAATATTACAAAGTACTGGATGTAGTAAATCAGTTCGTCACTCCATTCAATTTTGTATTTGTTAGAAATGACTTGCAACTAACTGTGTTGAAGCAAGCCTAAACACATCGAAATTCACAACTAGACAGTCAAAACGTCATCAGACAACCAAAACATGTCTTATAGAACTGCAGAAAAGGATACGACATGCGCGCTAGCTTCGGAAGCAGCGAAATCTTACATGTAAAAGATCTCATAACACTGCAAATGTCATGTGCAAATGGGTCACTCAGCACTGTGCTAGGTATTCTTCAGCGGGGGATGTTAACACGATGGGTCTCAAAAATCGTAGTCTCCTGTCACGTCGATATGGTGAAATTACTTGTGAAAAGTGGTGCATTTTCTGACTTGGCGGATCGATGGAGACAAACAGCGCTTATGGCTGCTGTTCACGACGATCACGATATATCGTCACCTTACTTCTTGAGATGGGAGCAACTATCGACCAATTTAACCAGGAAAGTTCACCTGCTTTAACATTTGCGAGTCACAATGGGCACTTTAAGGTTGTGAAAATTTTATTGACAATGGTGCGGCAGTCAACTTCCACAATTATGGTATTACCCCGTTGATTGACGCTTCATGGAAGGCGGTTCCCGAGGTTGTGTTGTTGCTCCTAGAAAATGGTGCAACTATCGACAAACAAGACCAGAACGGAGTTATTCCGTTGCTATGTGCACGCCACATTGGATCTATCGATGTTGTAAGGATGCTTGTTGAGCGTGGTACTTCAGTCAACTTGTCAAATAACCTTGGTATAACTCTACTTATGTCGGCTTCGCAAGATTCCTGTGAGATCGTAGATTTGCTTTTGAGAAACAGAGCATTTATTGCCGCGCAACAATTAGATGGGGCAACAGCTTTACAATTGGCATATATGGAAAGGAAAATTGGAGATTGTGGAGCGTTTTAATAAAGGCGGAGCATCAATTGATTTGGCCAACTACGATGAGGAAACTCCACTAATAACCGCTTTAGGAAGTTGTCATAAAGATGTTTGGGGCTTTTAATGGTGCATCAATAGTTTACACCGATGACAATGGTTGATCTCCCCTCATGCGTGCAGCCGAACGAGGACAGTCATCTGTGGTATCTGTATTATCGGAGGCTAACTCGGTTATTGACCAACAATGTCAAACGAATGAAGCTGCCGCTTTGAATATCGCCTGTGAATGTGGCAGGACGAATGTTGTGGTGAACTTAGTGGATAATGGTGCATCATTAGAAGTGGACGATCATGCAGGCTATACGTCACTTATTACTGCATCTCAGCTAGGACATTTTGACATCGTTGAGTTCTTTCTTATCAAAGGAGTTGTTATTGATGTGCGATTACTGAGCGGAGGAAATGCTTTGTTGACAGCCGTGTGCACACTGGATACTGCTATTAGCGGTGTATTTCAGTGAATTCACTCAGTTTGTACAAGTCATCTATGAACAAGTTTGATCTGATGAAAAAGGCGACAAGCTACAAACTTTCGCCGCAGTTTCATCGGTCAGGGACTTAAGCACAAATATTTGATCAAAAGCAACGGAATGACGATACCGCACTTCGAATTATTTGTGAACGGGGTAACATCAACATCACTGCGCTTCACTTTGCATGCATTGAAAGGCATACACTTATCGCTAAAACTCTTCTCGATAGTGGTGCTGCAGCGGACATGGCAGATTTGAATGATATGACCCCGCTCATGAATTATATCACCAACATCGTTTCTATTCAGACTGAATTTGTGGAATTGCTGCTCCGGAAGGGAACTCATATCGATAAACGAAATACGAATGTGGCCACCGCTTCAGGTAAATGCATGTGGAATTGGACACTTTATGGTTGTTGTGGATCTGGTAAATCGTGGGGCTGACATTGAATTAGAAGGTGAAGTTAACAGAAGCCCATTATTTGCAGCAGTTGCAACGATCACACCGCTGTTGTGAATTTTCTTGTGGAACGAGGTGCACCAGTCAACGTAGCCAGCAAACAGCTAGTGGCACTGATTGCTGCTCAGGAAGGATTGGTGTCACACATTGGTGTGGTGACTTTACTTTTAATGAAAGGACCTGGTCCTATTAAACGCAGATGATGATACAGACATACAGAGGCAGAGGTTGTGTGCACTTTAGTTCAATGTGATGTAGTGATCGACTTGGTAAATGGAGACAGTAGGATTTCTCTTATGCACGCTGCACAACGAGATAACTGTGACATCAAATCAATTGACATTCTACTGGAGAAGAGTGCGGATGTCGATTGGTGTTAAGATTTTCAAACTAAATTGTGGTTTGTTTCGGTGAATACGACGACTTCTTTACCTAATTTACGAGCGAGCGGGTCCAGACACAAATTCGTTCGAACCAATTCGCTTTCATAAATCGCTTGTAACGAGGTTACCTGCTTCCACTCGAGCACTATTGTTGATAAAAAATGCAACGAGCATACCGTGCTGGTCGTGCCAATGCAGTAAACCACTTTTGTTGAAGGGAGCAAGTGTCAATGTACAGCTTGTGGATATGGATTTCTTGTTGCTGCTTGACGGCTTCCTGATTGTGGTGTGGTGGTTTACTTTAAAACAACCAGAAGTTGTTGCCTACATAGACACAGGAAACATTCTTTTCAATAAACTGAGAGAAGAGGAGTAGGATTCTTTAATCGCGTAGCATTTTGCAGGTAGAAACGACTACCTGATTACTGCTCGAGAAGTGGAGCACGGTACTAAAATGAATGTGCAAGACAAATACAGGAATACCTCAATCATGCAAAACAATCCGGCATGATAAAATAGTGGAGTATCTTGTGAAAATGGGTAGACTCAATCGATATGAATGGATGATTGAATACTGTTCATGACAGCTCCTCAGAAGGGTTATGCTGAAGTCACAAAATTGCTTCTTGGAAATATGGTGAAAGTCTTCACTTTCTCTTCCTGTCCTGGCCCCATTTTAAATGGTACGTTCGCAAGTTTTGAAAGTACAATTGTTTCCAACGCGGTGAGCGTTAGCCATGCTCGAGAAGAAAGTGGTTGCGGATTCCACGAAAACAATCACTTTGTCGGAAGTCGTACGTCAACGTCTTCGTATGTGCACTGTACATTCACAGCGCCTCTTTCGATGATGGTCTGGAACGTTGCATCACAAGACACCAAACCGGATCAGTTTAATGATCAGTTAGCTGGCGAATTTACGTTCGTACAAACATTAGCAGTGCCTCCTCATTCATTTCGCAAGCGTGTCACCGCAAAGACGTCACAACTTGATTTCGAAGTGCTCGCACTCAAAGCATTCTTGCACCAGGATATCTCATTAGCGGACACTTTCTCACAAGCAGGCTGTTGCAACTTGTAGGGTCAGTGGATGGCGTGTGGTCATCACATAACACTGAAGATACGACAAGATCCTTCAAAGGCAACGACTGTCGTCGATCGTAGAGGCACAAGTGAGGTCATACAATCCTCTGTCTCTGATATCCATCAACAACTTGACAACATATTCTTTTTTCGCTCGCTGCATGTTCGCGGATAGAGCACAGAGGTCTCCAATCGGCCAAGTCACTGTGAATGTGTCCATGTGTCCATGTGTCGCACACATCGGAACTTTGATCGTGCTAACTCCACGCAACAATTTTTTTTATCCGCTCGGTAGTGGAAGTCACCTTGACTTCCGACGCCGATTCCTCAAAAATGAACCCACGCCGCGTTTCTGGTGCTCGCTGTCGCGAGTGTCGTATGCGCTCGCATCGTGCTGTCGTGCAAGGGACTTGGTTGCACCACAAACGTGCGTCCAGCTGGCCGAGCTGCAGGAAACTGGCCGGCAAAAACGGGTGGTAGCGACACCGTCCATTCTGTTAAAGGGTTAACGTCAGCCAGCACTGCTGCCTCACATTGTTGCTAAATGTATTGTCATGGTGTGCTGTAAAGCATTCGCTGCTGAGTTCGCTCTGCCGTCCGTCTGCTGTGGTTGGCTTAACCAGCAGGCAGATCCGTTCGCGTGCCGCTTGGCGGTGATGGCGAACTGGCTAACGTGCTGACTAGCCCTAGACCGCGATCTTTGAGAGACCAGGTGGCGGTGCCGGCCGTGCCAGTTGAGCGGCACACAGGCCGAAGACGCTCACATAGATGTGCGCGGCACTTCTTCGAGTATCTTTCGCCTCTACGGCGCTAGACACACATGGGCCAACGTATCACTTCCATCCTTTTGCATCCGTCGCTGATGATCCTCTTTGACACCTCTGTGACTGCTACTCGCTAGTCGATCACCATGCTTGTCATTCCTCAATTCGCTTCCTCTATCGCATTGAAACGAATTCCCTAGAACTTCATCGACAATGGTGGGCACGTCCTACATGACCGTCGTCGCTATGCTAGCGGCTCTTGCCATTGGCGCCACGGAAGCCACGCTACCCGGAGTGTGCTACGCACCTTGGCATCACGACACTGTGACCAGCGACGTGCTGGCCACGGATATGGCTCAGATCGCCCAGTATTTCACAGCGTTCCGCTCCTTCCAGGCGCAATACAGCGGCATCAATGTGATCGAAACGGCTGCCAATGCCGGTCTTAAGGTGGCCGTCGGTGTGCAGCTCACCGACTCGTCGGCCATTGACACGGAGATTCAGGCCGTGTGTGACGGCTACTCGTCGTACCCGGACGCCATCGAGGCAGTGTACGTGGGCAACGAGGATCTGGTGAACGGTGACTACGGAACTTTCAGCGCCGACACATTGGCCGGCTACATCTCACAGGTTAAGGAATGCACCAGCAACTCCGTGCCGGTAGGATCCGTGCAGCGTATCAACGAGTGGTTGAACGCCGACGGCGCGTCCACTCTGGCTGCAGCCTGTGATGTTATCGGTGTCAACATCTACCCGTTCTTCACGGAGGGCGACGACACTTCGGTGTCGAAGCTTGAGACTCAATGGGCTCAGATGCTGGCTGCTGGTTATGATGAGAGCACCATGCATCTGACCGAAACGGGCTGGCCCTACGAAGGCGATGACTACGAAGGCAATTCGCCGTCGTACGACGGTATGCAGCAGTACTTGGACGACTGGGCCACTTGGTCCTCGAGTGTGCAGTCGAGCTACTGGTTCATGATGTACGACACCACCACTAGCTACACTGGTGCCAACTACGAGACGCACTTCGGTATCTTCGGTGATGACATGGTGGCCCACGTGACGATCCCCGGTGGAAGCAGCAGCACGAGTTCCACGACGGGTACGACTTCATCCAGTGACGATACCACGCAGCAAACCACGCAGAGCTCGGCTTCAACCACGGCCGACACGACCCAGCAAACTACGCAGAGCTCAGCTTCCACCACGACGGATGACTCGACTCAGCAGACGACGTCGTACGTCGGTGAGTCGTCGGAGGAGACGGAGACCGCCACACCCGCCCCGACCACCTCGACGTCCGTGGATGCCAGTTCCTCGGAGGAAGAGGACACTTCGGTGACGGACAGCCCCACGGTCACACCAGCCGCTACGACGTCGACCACGACGACTGCCAACTGCGCCATGTAAACGCGCGTACGTCTTGCATGTAGAGGTCTTTAACGGATCTGGATTTTGGAGTGAAAAGAATGCATTACGCTTCTACGTTAATATCTAGCGAGTGATAGAGTGTCATGATCTCATGTTGTATGCATCGTCGATTTGAGACCCAAACTTCTACTCTTCTTCTCTCCGTCACGTCAGCTTTGGGTAAAAGCCTATTAGGAAGATCGTGCCTATCCTACGGGAGTTCAGCGTAGCATGCGTGCCAGCGAGAACGCGAGGTTGTAAGGGACATCTGCTGAGTATTTTTCAAACGAGACAACGCCCACGTTCCTCTGCAGAAATGGTTGAAACAGTGTCCAGTATCCAGCTCGGTGAGGTCGACATTCGAACGCGTTAGTCGTCGTTCCTCGCCATGTGCTACGTTCAGCCTGCTGTCGTCTCGATGTTTGAGGCCGAGCTGAGTGAGCTGGCAATCTCTACCAAGTTCCGGGTGCACCGCATGTACAACCATGTGTGAGATCACCAGTCTCTCGTGCACCCGGACGAGTGTCTCTTACCGAAAGTCAGCACGTCGCTGTTCGAACAGCGCATTGACGATCGATTGTGGTCTCTTTCGTCTCCTCAGATCGGAAGCAGAGCTCCCAAGCTGTTCATTCCCCGATTTTCCTCGTCCAGCACAAGGAACTACCCCTCGGTACCTTCGTTCAACGCTAAAGATGGTTTGCACTACCTACAAGACTGTGTTCGCCATGATGGCCGCTATTGCTCTCGGCACGACCGAGGGTGTCGGTGTCTGCTACGCCCCGTGGCACCACACTACCGTGACTGAGGACGTTATCACGGCCGACATCAAGCAGATCAGCCAGTACTTCTCGAGCTTCCGTACGTTCGAGACGCGCATGAGCGGCTTGAACGTTATTGACATCGCCGCTAAGGCTGGTGTCAAGGTCGCCGTCGGTGTCCAGATGAACGACCTGGCTTCGGTTGACGCCGAGATCCAGGCCGTGTGCGATGGTTACGCCAAGAACCCCGGTTCGGTCGAACAGGTCTGGGTCGGTAACGAGAACCTACAGAACGCTGGCTTCGGCACGGTTAGCGCCGACCAGCTTGTGGGATACATCCAGAAGGTCAAGGAGTGCACCAAGGGTGCCGTTCCCGTCGGTACGGTTCAGCGTATCAACGAGTGGCTTAACGCCCCTGGCGCCGACAAGGTGGCCTGGCCGGCGCATGTGACAAGGTCGGTGCGCAACATCTACCCGTTCTTCACGCAGGGTGAATTGACCCCCATTGAGAAGCTCCAGGCTCAGTGGGAGCAGATCACCGGCAAGTTCGATGCCGGCAAGATCCAGCTGACCGAGACGGGCTGGCCGACTGAGGGTGAGGTGTACCAGGGCAACACGCCATCGCTCGAAACCATGCAGCAGTACCTAAACGACTTCACCACCTGGTCGTCTGGCAAGGGCGAGTCGTTCTGGTTCATGATGTACGACACGACCACCAGCTACTCGGGTGCCGAGTACGAGAAGCACTTCGGTTGCTTTGACAAGGACGGCAAGGTCAAGGTTTCTATCCCCGGTGGGTTCACGACGGGCCAGACGACCCAGAACAACTCCACTGGCAGCCAGACCCAGGGCAGCCAGACCGGCAGCCAGACCCAGACGTCGACGGACGCCCCTGCTACCCCGGCTACGGACGCCCCTGCCACTCCGGCTACGGACACCCCTGCTACCCCGGCTACTGATGCTCCCACTAACAACGGTGGCGACCAGACCCAGCAGGGTGACGTGACTCCCGCCTCTACTGAGCAGCAGTACGCTGTGGACATTCCGGAGTACCGCACGGAGGCCCCGACGACGCCGTCGGCTGACGTGCCTTCCCAGGACACCCCGTCGGTGGATGTTCCTTCCCAGGATGTCCCCGCTGTGACGCCTGCTGCTAACACCCCGTCCGTGGTGCAGTCTGGCAAGGACTGCGCGATGTAAATCGTTTCATGTCGTTGATGTAGACGACTCGGTTTCGTAGATGGAAACGCAGTGGAGGTGCATAACGAAAATCAAAAACAGCGTTTGTACAGGTACTACTTTAATTCATTCTCTCTTCGTGTTAGGTGCCTTGATCTTCCGTTTAATGCTCTCCTTCGTGCAGTATTTGCAGCTAAGACGTTTGCATCAATGAAGGAACCCATTTCACGACGATAAGATCGTGAATCATCCTGCCTCAAGGCGAAGGACAAAGGGCGAAGGGCGAAGGGCAAAGGGCGCACTTATCTTCTATGACCGGAGCTAGCCTTTCGCCCTCGTCTCCTGCGTGCATGAAACGCTGAAGTTTCGCGTCGTTGGAAAGCCACAGTCCTGAATGGCGACAAACCACTCGCTCAGGGTGGCAGTGCGTCCAGTTGTAGGCTCCATCTGTACTGCTCTGAGTTCAGTCGATCGAGTCTACTAGTGATGAAAGTGTCGTAGCGACTAATATCAAGTGATAGAGAGTATTCTTCCCAACCAGCTTGAACTCGGCACCTTCGCGGAATCCGCGTGGTGTGACTGTACGTGAGTCAATGCTACATCTACCTCATTCACCACTACTTGCAAGGATCGTCCGAATTTATTCCGACTCCTTGACTTGTCCTTCAGCTCACCATTCGCGTCGTTCAAGACATCACTTTTCATTCGCATCACCAAGACACAAGTCACGAGCTTCAACAATGGTCTTCTCTTCCAGTGTTCAAGTTGCGGTAATAGCTGCGTTCGTGATCGGATCCGTGGATGGTGCTCTATCAACGGGTGTGTGCTACGCTCCGTGGCACCACAGCACTGTTGATGCCTCCGTGGTTGCCAAGGATATGACGGAGATCGGACAATATTTTTCCAGTATCCGCACGTACCAAGCCCAATTCAATGATGTCAACGTTATTGAAGCAGCAGCTCTCGCCAGAATCAAGGTCGCAGTGGGGGTACAGCTCACGGATGTTTCAGCTATCGACTCGGAGATCGAAGCTGTTTGCACAGGTTACAAAAAGAACCCGGATGCTGTTGAAGCGGTCTACGTAGGCAATGAAAACCTCAAGAATGGCAACTTTGGGACATTCAGTGCTGATGAGCTCGTGACGTACATGAACAAAGTCAAAGCTTGTGTTGGAAACACCCCAGTTGGTTCTGTTCAACGAATTAATGAGTGGCTTAGTGCTGCTGATGCTTCGACGTTAGAAGGAGCGTCTGATGTCATTGGAGTCAACATCTACCCGTTCTTCACTGAGAGTGCCCATACTCCAGTTAAAAAGTTGGAAGCTCAATGGAAACAGATGACCAACAAGTACGACTCCAGCAAACTCCATTTGATGGAGACTGGGTGGCCATCCAGTGGTGAAAACTACGGTAGCAATGTCCCGTCAACGGAGACCATGCAACATTTCTTGAATGACTACGTTACTTGGTCCACGAGTGTGGGGCAGTCGTACTGGTTCATGATGTACGATACGACTATCAGCTACTCTGGTGCAGAGTACGAGAAGCACTTTGGATTGTTTACCTCGGACGGAACGCAGAAGGTGACGATCCCTGGTGGTAGTGGTGTCACGACGCAGCAAACCAACTCGACTTCTTCCTCCTTGACGGGTTCGACAGCTCAGGACACTACTGAAGCCCCCAGTTCAAGTGAAACTACGGTGACTATGGTTCCTGTCGTCACGGAGACCCCCACAACAGAAACACCTTCAACCACAGTACCTGTCGTCACTGAAGCAACAACAGCGACACCGGTTGCCATCGAAACTTCGATTCCCAGCACAACTCCTTCAACAGAGGGTTCGATTGAATTTGAAGCTACACCTGTAACAACCACTGCTACACCCGTGGCAACCACTGCTACACCTATGGTCAGCCCAATTCAAGTAGGCAAAAAGTGCAAGATTGCTGCAAAACGACATTAAATACCTAGCTCTTGTGTAGCTTTAACTTGTGCATTACGAAATACAGTCTTTGTTCATACCTGATACACCTTCAACTTTTTGTCCTAATGGCAGCTCCACAGGATCAATTCACACCACGTTTATTGATCTGGTTGTACAGACAGGAGTTCCCAACGACTCCTTACGAACATCAAGCGGAAACAAGTCGCACTGTTCTCGAGCTTTGAAGAATTCTCAATCACTTTGAATCTACATCTCTCTTACTTGCTCTAGTGCACGATCCTGTATCCCAACTCGAAGACTTCAAAGCAGTAACAAACAGCGAAATGGAAATGCCTGTCCACCGCCCTCAACGCTACTGGACTACTTTCGAGCCCCTGCACCTCCAATCGAAGAGCACTCGACGAACGTTGAGGATTGAACAGTTTTTTTGACACTGCAGAATCGACAAATCTTATCAATGCACCCCACTCCACCAGAAGCACAGCTCGTGTCGGTGACGATTTTGATACCAACAGCTGCATCCCCTGCCGATACTTCAGCAGTGCACGTGCCTCCAGAGAATGGAACAACAGTACCAACAGCTTCGTTGGCAGTACTATCACGTTGCTGGAAAGTGTACACGGGTGTACCAGTTGAAGCGGGAGCAGGAGTACCTTCTGTCTTGTTCGCAGAGGTGTCCTTCACGATAGGAGATTGTTTCTGTCCCTGAGATGAATCCGTGGTGTTCATCTGCTTTTGTGCAGTTGATCCATCGCCGCTAGGAATCGTGACCTTCAGCTTTCCATCTGACGTGAATACACCAAAGTGCTTCTCGTACTCGGCTCCAGTGTAGCTCGTAGTGGTGTCATACATCATGAACCAGTAGCTCTGCGGGACGTTCTTAGACCATTCAACATAGTCGTCCAAGTATTTCTGCATACCTTCAATCGAAGGTGCATTCTGGCCGTAATTTTCACCTTCCGACGGCCATCCCGTCTCCGTGACGTGCATCTTGTCTACATCATACTTCACCGCCATTTGTTCCCATTGCGTTTGTAGTTTTTCCATTGCAGTTTGCGGGCCATTCGTAAAGAACGGGTAAATGTTGACACCAATAACGTCGCACACTGCCGAAAGTGTAGCAGCTCCATCAGCCGAAAGCCACTCATTAATACGTTGCACCGAACCGACCGGGGTATCACCAACACAAGCTTTCACTCGTTTAATGTAGCCGACAAGTTGGTCAGCCGAGAAAATTCCAAAGTCTTTGTTCTTGAGGCACTCGTTCCCAACGTAAACGGCTTCGACGGCACTGGGGTTGGCTTCATAGCCGTCACAAACGGCCTGAATTTCGGCATCAATTAGTGCTGGGTCCGTAAGCTGCACACCGACTGCCACCTTGATTCCTGCTGCTGCAGCTGAATTGATGACATTCACACCACTGAAAAGCGTTTGAAATGTACGAATGCTGGAAAAGTACTGCCCCACTTGAGTTAAGTCCTTGCCAACAACATCGGCGTTGACACTGGCGTGGTGCCACGGAGCGTAGCAGATACCTGTTGAAAGAGGACTAGCGTCTGCAAAACCAATAGCAATTGCAGCTACAAGACCACAAAGTCGCATGGTTGAGGACCAAACCATTGGGTACTCCGGTTTCGATTCACAAATGCAATTGCAGTTTACGACCTCAACGCTTTCAAGTGGAGTAGGTTGGGAAATGGAGAGTTCCGCGTCTCCGTTTGTTTGAACGCCAAAACATGCCCACGAAAACCAAAGGAGCCAGTACTTTCAAGGCGGACCAACGCCAGTTCCTCTATGAGAGATAGTATGCAAAAAGATTGGGCATGTCGAGACTCGACATCAAGCAGATCTCAAGCTGTCCAGATGTCCTTACCATGTTTTCACAAGTCAAAAGTAATGCTTGAAATTGACATGTGATTCACGTAGTGAAGACCACGTGAATACGACACACCGACGTAGGAACATAATCAACGATTGCGATGGCGGGCAATATGCAATTTGGAGCGTTGTAGCGAAAGTTCGGTGGGAATGAGAGCGACTAAAAGCTGTGTTCATATCGAATCGTTCTCCTCGCAATAGTGAAGGATTGTCCAGTTCGTATTTCTATAGTAGCTGTTCCGCTGCATCAACATCTCGAAAATCCAGAAACCTTGTTTTACGATAGACAACAATGGTAGCTTTTGCTATTGTCTTCGAAATCTATATGCATTATGATACAAGTTGTCTGTGTCTTGAAGGTAGTAGGAAAACGTGCAACTTCTTTGGAAAACTTTGTTCATTTGAAGATTTTGGCCTCTTCATGGCTAAGTTGACAATGACATCCTCAACTTTCGGAACCGTTGACTCACCAACATCTTAGCCAGTGATCACAAAGTCACATCAAATAATTTGTCTTGTTCTCACTGTTTTTCCGCTTTACTGAATACTATACCCGTTGTTATATTTGCTAGTTTACATGCTTTCATTGCGCGTGTAGTTCACAACGTGATCAATACTTTCAATACCTATGAGCGTATGGGATGATACGTGTCGGCCCAATACACCTTGCTCAAGTTGTCGACGACGTTCTCGCCAAGCGTACAAATTTCGTCTGCGTTCAGCCGCCGCGCTACTCATACCGAGAGGTGTGTTGTCATGGAGCGAGTGTGCACTACCATACGCAGTCACACGCTTTCTCAACGTCGTAGTAAATTTCTTCTTGCGCCTGGCCAACCCAATCGGAACCACTTGAAACACCTCGACTGTCGCGTTGATTAGAGGAACTGTGTACTCTCCAACGCGATCCACTGAACAAGGGATCACAACCAGGTCCGCGTACATGAACAGCCAGTCTGCTACGCGTCTCGTTACAAGGATCTGACCGCCATCTCCTATATCTCCAATCTCATTAGCAACGACTACCGATGCCCCAGTGTAGGTCATCTTGCCTGTCACTGCATGGACATCCAACACCAATGGTCCATCAGAATCAACTGCGTCATGAATACCCATGCGAACACGCAAGCCGCAGAAAATTACGTGATGACCCCAACGTTGCTTTTTCGTCGCAGGCAGCAATCCGTGTAATTCCTTTGGCCAGTTTGCTTCCAGCAATTGCATCTGCACGTCCAAGCAGTATTCAGTAGCCTCACGAACAGTGTGAAAAGCTAGTTGGAAAGCATCACCTGCTGTAGTGATTTCATATCCTCGATACTTCATCAACGATGAGCGCAGAATATTGTCGTGAATCTCCGTCGCTTGTTGCATGATAAGGCCGTCACCAAAACCCCATAGTGCACTCGACTGTTGAATGTCTGTAAATACAAACACCGGGTTCACAAGTGGCGGCTCGGCAGACTCGACTAGCACTAGTGTATCTCTCGGTGATAACAATTCTCCAGGCTGCATAAGTCTAGCTTCGACCTGGGCTTCGACATCGTCAGGCAAGCAGCAGCGACAGAACTCCAACACACAAGCTTGGCTGCACATGGTCGTGATAGCGAGCGCCAATCCGGAAATGCAGTAAATAACAGCACTGACACTCATAAAGTCGATTAACTTGTACTCCCGGTCCGGCATAGCGTACAAAACGACTGAAGCCACTTGGAACTGCATCGTAAAGATGGCGTAAATGAACCTATCAGTCCAAAATACATATTAGCACTGAATACAAACTTTTTTAATCATTGCAACGTACATAATCCTCGAGAGTCTCTGGTAGATTGGAGATGTGACAAATTGGCCCTGCACATTTTCGTACTTCCTCCCTCCCCACTTGAGTCTCACCACGAAGAAAACCATGTACAAAAAGCTCAGGAACTGCGTACAATACACGGCCAATAGACACCTTTGTGTATATGTCGTGTATCCCTTCCTGACTGCTGCAAGTGTCGTCTCCACCAGCACAAAAACTGCAATAATGATCCAAATTCTCCACAAATACCATCGAATTTGCTCTTTCTCCTTTTCAGCCCCTCGATCCATCGATCTTGTTGCAATCAGGCCAAGCTCATAAACCAATGGAAATGTCCACACAGCCACTGCAAATAATGAACAATCACCAAACACCAACAAAAATGTGATAAGGGCGTTATGTGAGACTTTAAAGTGTAACACGGAGAAAACTCCGAGTTTGCTGTATCTGTTGGCCAGAAGTTGTGCACCCGCGTTCGTCGTGGACTCCAATGGATTAATAACGCCTACGATCATGTAGATGATGCGACTGAGGCAGAAAGCAAAGTAACACAAGAAGAAAATGAAGAAAAGCCAACGGACGCTGGAAATCTGCAAGTCCCATGAACGACGGAGACTGTAGCTCGTAATACCCGTGGCCACGCACGATAATCCCATCGTGACGATGGCCACAGACGTCCAGACCATATTGGAACTGCGGGCCGCGGTGACAGAGGCGTATTCGCGAAATGGCCCGACTTGCCCGTGCTCTTCCGTGTATTATTGGGCGTGAGACTTCAGAAGCCGTTCGAAGTTTCGTGTTTCTTGTTTGGAAGCGTTGGTTTGACAGGCTCAGTGCTTGGTTTTTGCCTCTAAACAGCTGGCACTGACCATACAAACGTCTTATGTAACGGGACTAATGGGAATCTCGTGGTGGCAACAACACGCTGTTGCTGGATGAACGTGAGGCAACAGCGTGCGCAATGCAAATTCGGCAAAAGGTGGCAATTATTAATAGTACGTTTATGGCGCGCAAACATGGCTACAGCGACATATGCAACGTGTAGCGTCAATAGCTTCAACTTGGTATCATGACGTGAGCAGACTGCCACGCTGTATTTCATATCATTTGCTACTTTACATGCTTGTCGTGCGCGCGTAGCTGGGTCGTGTGTCGAATGCGAAGCTCGGACGGGCGCTTTCCGTCCGCACGAGGGTTTGGTGGGATGCGGGACGGCCAAGAGCACCTTGTTCCAGCTGTCGACGTCTTTCGCGCTGCGCGTACAGATTACGACGGCGCTCAGCAGCCACACTGCTCAGGCCGGGAGGGGTCAGAATATCGTTGGCTGTAAAGGAATCCGCGCCAGTTGCAGGGTTTGGGCCATGACCAGGACGCCGCTTCAATGTGGTCGTGAATGTCGTTGTGAACTTCTTCTTGCGCTTCGCCAATACTGTTGGAAGGACCTGGAGTACTTCCACTTTTGCGTTGATTTGAGGAACAGTGTACTCGTCAACCGGGTCGACAGAGCACGGAATCGCAACCAAATCCGAGTACATCTCGATCCAGTTTGCAACGCGTTTGGTAACGAGGATCTGACCGCCGTCACCCAAGTCTCCGATCTCATTCGCAATCACTTCAGACGCACCTGTGTAAATCATTTTACCTGTTACCGCATGCACATCCAGAACCAATGGACCGTCCGAGTCGACAGCATCGTGGATACCCATACGCACACGTAGTCCACGAAAGATCAAATGGCGACCTGCTCGCTGTTTCTTAGTTGCTGGTAACAAACCATGAAGTTCGTTTGGCCACGGAGCCTCCAGTAACTGCAACTGAACATCCAAGCAGTATTCAACAGCCTCACGGATGGTGTGGAATGCCAGTTGAAAAGCGTCACCTGCTGTTGTGATCTCATATCCGCGATACTTCATGAGCAATGCCCGTAAAATATTGTCGTGGATTTCTGTGGCTCGCTGCATAATGAGTCCGTCACCAACTCCCCACAACGCACTTGATTGCTGGATATCTGTAAAGACAAACACTGGATTTACCAGTGGCGGCTCGGCCGACTCGACCAAAATCTGTGTATCTCGTGGTGAAAGTAGTTCTCCAGGTTGCATGAGCCTCGCTTCAACGTGTGCTTCGACGTCGTCAGGCATGCAACAACGGCACATCTGCAGTACGCACGCCTGGCTGCACATGGTTGTGATGGCCAAGGCAAGTCCAGAAATGTTGTATATGACCGTGCTGATACTTGTATAATTGCTAAGGTCATCCCTTTCGTTTGGCATGGAGTATGAAATGACGGATGCGAGCTGGTACTGCAGTGTGAAAAACGCGTAGATAGTCCTACAATTCAGCACAACATTTTCGTCAGATATCCCGTCCAATATGTGCATTGAAAGGTTCATACAGGATCCGTGAAATGCGCTGGTAAATTGGAGACGTGATGAATTGGCCTTGAACATTTTCGTACTTCCTGCCGACCAACTTGAGTCTCACAACAACGAAAAGCATGTACAAAAAGCTCGTGAACATGGTGAAGTAGACTGCCAATTGAAAAGCTTGCGTTGTGGTCGTGTATCCACCTTTGTCCACTGCAAGGATAGTCTCCGCGACAGCAAACCCCCCAATAACGGGCCAAACACACCATCGATACCATTGAATCCGTTCTTTTTCCTTTTCAGCACCTCGATCCATTGTCTTCGTGGCAATGAGACCAAGTTCATAAATTAACGGAAACATCCACGTTGCCACTGAAAAATGGACCGAGTCTCCAAGAACCAAAAAGATTGTCACCAATGGGTCATTTGACACTCTTGAATGCAATGGAGCAAAGATGCCAAGTGTCGTATAGTGCTCAGCCAAGTACTCGTCATTGGCACTATGTCCCCACGTGGCTTTAGCACTTACTGTGACCATATAGGCCACTCGGGCAGCACCATAGAGACAATAACACGTGAAGAAGATGAAGAAAAGCCAACGGACGCTGGAAACCTGCAAGTCCCAAGATCGATGGAGACTGTAGCTCGTGATGCCTGTGGCCACACACGACAACCCCATGGACGTGATGGCCAGCGTCGTCCAGACCATGGCCACTATGTTTGTGGGGGATTGGGAGTGACCGCCGACCAGCCGATCGATGTTCCGGTCCGAACACACGACTCACAAAAGTCAGTTTGTCTCTGACTACAGAAACGGTACTACTGGGTAGTACCTCCTGTCAAATGTTGCATGTTGCATGTTGCATGTTGCATATCAAGTAAGCAAAAAACTCTTTACGTTGCATTATTATTGTTAAAAGTTCACAGCAAGCGAAGGATGAAAGTCTAAAATGATCTGGTATCGATCTGTTCGTCAAATACGTATACTCTTTGGAGAAGAGCGTAATTTTTGTCATCGTAAAATGTGACGTAGTAAACCACCAACATCGAAACAACTTCTTCATCCAACGAAGCTTGTCATTGTGAGGGTCAATCTGGCACTTTCGATTCCTCGCTCTGTCAGTTTTTGTGCGATAACTCGAATTTCCAGTCCATGAATGCACTCAGCACAACACGCCTCGATCAATGCGCCAGTCTGTCGTGTGGGTCTATTAAATAGTTTTCACGCCTCGTACATCAATTGCGTGTCCATAGTTGAAAAGATCAAGCAGCGCTCTACATGCTTGTGGCGCGAGTATAGAACGAGCCGTGGTCAATACGCAAAAACGATCGCTGTACGCGACCAAAGCGACTCAGTCCACCTTGTACTGGTGCGCGGTCCGGTGGCGCCAATGGCTGTGGTCGAGACATTCTTCGTCGCTGCTCGGGGAGCGGCAGTGGCCCGCCTACTTGTCCGGCGCTGGACAATCGTGAGCGGTTGCTCGACGCAATTGAGTATAGCGACGACCCATGTGTGGTGGCGCGCCGCTTCTTGAGCGTCGACGAGAACATCTTTTTGCGGCCACTGAGAACCTCCGGCAGCACCTGATACACTTCCAACTTGGCCTTGATCTGCGGAATTGAGTACTCGCCCACTCTTTCGACGATGAAATCGATCGCGACGAGATCTTCGTACATGACCAGCCAGTCGGCGACGCGCTTAGTCACCAAGATCTGGCCGCCGTCGCCCAAGTCGCCGATCTCGTTGGCAATGACCTCAGACGCGCCGGTGTAAATCATTTTGCCTGTCACAGCGTGGACGTCCAAAATCAAAGCTCCGTCCGCTTCTACCGCGTCGTGAATACCCATCCGCACACGAAGTCCACCGAAGATGAGTCGGTGGCCTGCACGTTGCTTCCGAGTCGATGGCAGCATACCATGGAGTTCCTTGGGCCAGTTTGCAACCAGCAACTGGAGCTGCACGTCTAAGCAATATTCCACAGCTTCACGGACCGTGTGGAACGCGAGCTGGAAAGCGTCACCTGCTGTCGTGATCTCGTATCCTCTGTACTTCATCAATGAGGCACGAAGGATGTTATCATGAATCTCGGTAGCTCGTTGCATCACGAGACCGTCGCCCATGGCCCACAGAGCACTGGAGGACTCAATATCCGTGAAGACGAAAACAGGATTTACGAGCGGTGGTTCAGCTGACTCCAGAAGCACCTGTGTGTCTCTCGGAGACAAAAGATCTCCTCCCTGCATAAACCTGGCCTGCACTTGAGCTTCGATGTCGTCTGGTAAACAAGACCGGAACATACTGAGGACACATGCCTGACTGCACATGGTGGTGACTGCAAGTGCCAAGCCCGAGAGATGGTAGACCAGCAAACTGACACTGATAAAATCCAGCAGCTTGTCTTCATTATCTGTGGAGGCGTACATAACGACCGAAGCCAATTGAAACTGTAGAGAAAACAACGCGTAGACGATCATGATCCTCTTGAGTCTCTGGTACACTGGAGAAGTGACAAATTGTCCCTGTACATTCTCGTACTTCCTGCCTCCAATTTTGAGTCTCACAATGAGCCAAATCATGTACAAGAAGCTGAAAAACTGTACAAAATACACACTCAAGAGACAGCGTTGTGTGTACTGGGTATATCCTCCATAGGCAATAGCCAACGTGACTTCGATCGCTGCATACACCACGACAACTCCATGCACTGACCAGGCATAAAGTCGGATCTGCTTCCTCTCCTTCTCGGCTCCTCTATCCATCGATTTCGCTGCAATATTCGAAAGTTCAAAAGTAAGCGGGAACATCCACAGCGCCACAGCAAAGAGTGCAGCGTCTCCGAAACATAATAAAGCTGTAGCAAAGGCATCATGTGTCTCCTCTAATTGGAGCACCGTGTAGATCCCCATGGAACTGTAGCGATCGTAGATCACTTCGTCCTCATTCGACGAAGACGACGCATAGTCGGAAGTACTCGTTTCTATAGGATATAAGCTCACCCAGAGCAAATACAACACACGCGCTGTACTCCAAAGCCACAGATAGAGAAAGAAGAGGAAGAATAGCCATCGAACACTGGAAACATGGAGGTCCCAGCTCCGTCGGAGACTTATCATGGTCATCCCAGTAGAGAGACTGGACAGCGCCATAGTGGCGACTGCGAGGGCCGTCCATATCATGGGCACGCCGCGAAGAGAGACGCTGGAACTTGGGCGGACGGTTCTTACGTGTCTTAAGGCGTAGGGACGACACGAAGCGAGACGCCTGCGGT
The DNA here is from genome assembly GCA_002812785.1 of Phytophthora litchii. NCBI lineage: Eukaryota > Oomycota > Peronosporomycetes > Peronosporales > Peronosporaceae > Phytophthora > Phytophthora litchii. The sequence continues at coordinate 772 of PCFV01000364.1, read as the reverse complement.
AAGTTGATAGTGAATAGTGTAATTCTCGGAGAATTACGAGATGAACGGCCGGCTGGTAGGCACTATAGTGAAATCAAGTGATCGCGCAATCTTTTCAGCACAGTATGCGGTTGTTGTAACGTTGTGGGAATCTGTTGCTTGAGAGCCACGAAGCGAGAAATGAGGTTAGTGCGAGTATTGGACAGCCCAAATCATTGGTAAAACCGAATAAGATGCTCGTAAATGACCTTGACAACTTGCCAATGTTGCCTTTCGAGTTGCGATTGACGTCAGGAATCTCCGTTTAACTACTGTAGCTAGTTAGTGGCAATCCTGTTACGATCACCCGACTGATGCTGAATATTTGAGCTGCTCATTTCGGTCGTATTACGTCGTAATCGTGCGGTGGTATTAGCTTCGTAATTACGACGCATTGCGTATGAAGGACATCCATCGCGGATTGCAGTGGAGCTCGATGTATTTTGCTCGAGATCGATCACCCACAATAACAATCCCATCATTCTAAAATACCTAAAGTACTGCAGCAAACGATGTCTGTGAAGTACGTGTTTAGCGGAGTGTGGACGTCTTGCGACATACGGAGTGATTCCCGTTCCTATTGAGCGTGGCGACGTCGGCGACAACGGAGCTCCAGTCGTTTTCGGAGCATCACCAAAGTCAGGAATGCGACCGAGTTTCTCAGCGCTGTCGACTGACGGACACCGACACGTCCACCACGGCTAATCTCCGCGACAAAGTACATACTGTATCGCTCAAGTCCTAAACGAACTTT
>PCFV01000363.1:0-31298 GCA_002812785.1 Phytophthora litchii | reverse complement strand
GTAGTTTAACTGTTTCAAGTCTTAGTTTGGAGAGAAGGCCGTACATTTTAAGTTATTCTGTATTATACAGAGTAAAGGGTTACAGTATGTGTCTCGAACCTTTTCACTGAATGAAGTCCGACGGTATACAGTTAAGAACGCGAAGCCATAAAACGGCATGTCGTGAATTTCACTCTTAGCTACCTTTATTGTGAAAGTTTTACGGTGCGAGAGCTTCACTACAAAATGCAGCTGGAGTAGATCCAGTGAGTCTAATCATTTCATGTTGCAATGAGTACACTGCGATAATGACAATACTGTGCCGGTGCGAAGGACTTGAGAACTGGTGGTGGCGAAGCATATTGTAATTACAGCTAAATTACTCTGTCTCTATGATCTGCACTTCTCTAGAATGTGTTAAAGGAATTACAGACGTGGAGCGCGAATTATATGCAGGACGCCACCCGTAGTGCTGCGCTCAAATGACCCACTGCGGCTGAGATGGAGCGAGCCACTTCGAGAGCTAAGCGCGGGGGAACTCAATTGCTGGTAGGAACTACCTCGACTTTGAGGTGACGAGCTGAGCTGAAAGGAGCTTTCGCGGCTCAATCGGAGCAACGGTGATGGTGTTGGCTGGAAGCTCGGGCTTGCACTTGCGATATTCCCCTGCACTTCGGTCTTTGGGGATACCACGATCGTAATGGCGGTGCTTTCATCGGGAAGATTAATCATGGACTGAACGACTTTGCTCGGCCGGTACATCACGTACAGCACTAGCAGAACGATGCCGAGAACAACGCAAATCGCGTTGGGAACGAACATGAACCAGTTGCTATCCAGTGGTGTGTAGATAACCCACAGTGCGTTGTTGGTAGCACCGCAAATGACCATCGGCAGTTGGATGGGCGCTGCATTTTTGTTGCGCAACACGAACAGAGCCTTCTCGAATGGTGCGCCGTACAGAATGATAGCTGCGATGATACTCATATAGCCGAGCACGTGACTGATACTCGTATAGTCTTGGTCGGTAGCATCAGTAGCTGCGATGATGGCGTACAGAGTGACAGCTGCGAGTACGGAGACGGCACCACCAGCGACCTGGAGCACGTAGTTGCGATCGTCCGCGAACTTGTAGTACACAGAGATGTAGACGAGAGCAGCGAAGTCGCCAAAGCCGAACGACACGACCACAGGAAAGATGTTCCCGCAGAAATAGCCGTACATCATCCACATGTGCGCGTTGCCGAGCAGTGAGACGAACGGGACGACTGAGATGTTACCGACAGTTTTGTTCTTGTAAATCTTGTAGATGGAGAAGGACGGACTCAAGGAGACCATGAACGATGATAACGCCGTCATGATTCGGAGCACGAGGAGAACGGTGGCATCAGCCATGCTTGAGAGTGGCTGTTTACTGGAAAGTTGGCTTAGGTGTGTGCATCAGACGAACGCGAGTTCGTGTGGAGACGATTTGCCACGGGCAAGCAAAATGCAAAGTGAGCTGAGTGCTTGTGCCGCAAGATTTTCGGCGGTCAGCGTGGGAGGACAGTCTGTCTACCAACCCGGCCTGACGCGCTTCAATTCTGATACACCAAATCCGGGTATTCTTGATCCCGGTGGTAGCAAGCCAAGTCCCTATGCGAAGCCTCCGGAAATGGCGATCAGTGTCGGTGCCGACTTGACGGCAACTTGGGTCTGTCTCTCTTCATTTCTGAAGTTTCGACACGTCGCATGGTCTGCAACTCGACCCCAAGCAGCCTCGCCAAGGACGATGGATAAGTGCTGGAGTGAGTGCTCGCCACGAGCCTATGTCACGCATTGCTTAACTCGTGTCTGCCAATGGCAAGGAGTGCAATGAACGAGCTCCACTGACAGCCAAGAAGTGTACGGTCCCAATGGGGGGATTAATGGATAGCGAATTTTCAGTTGCCTGCCATAGCGCTAACGAGCACACGTCGGCCAGACAGAGTCTGTCAAAACAATGCGCCTCCGCCACGAGTGCCAGTTGCAAAATATTCAGGCACCAGACTAGGTTATCGCGGATCTAACACCACTTACACGCGCTGTACTCCGCTTGCCTGTTGGTACAGTGATCCCATTTCTTGATCGTCACAACAGACTCCTTCATTCGGATTCTCTTGTTTAGTCGGTTAGCAGCAAGGAAAACAAAGAGAATCATGGAATGCACTACATTGAATAGACTTACACGCGAGTACTGACATCCATCGGAGACTGCATCATCTTATACACGGGACTGTGCGAATTCTGCTTGGTCTTCATGCCGATATCCTCATCAGATGGCAATGGCGAGAGCACCATGGACACTGAGGCTGGCTCGACTCTGGTAAGGTTACCTTCAACAGCATCAGGATCGCCTTCTTCAAGACGCAGTGGATGCGTCTTCGGGTTGTAGATGCTGTAGAGAACAATGTTGACCGAACTGATTAACAGACACAAGGCGTTGCCTCCGAACAGGAACCAACTCCCGATCATGGGGCAATACACGATCCACATGATGTTGTTCAATGCACCGGCAGCCACCATGGGGATCGGAATGAACGCCGCCGACTTGTAGTGCAGCACCTTCATCATCCGCTCGAACGGTGAGCTGAACATGCTGAGACCAGCCAAGACGCCCAAAATGCCCAGTGTTGTGTCCACTCCGTCGTTCGACTGGTTCGTGTAGCCTGTTTTGCCTATGATCGCATAGATCGTGATGAGACCCAAGATGGTAGCGCCAATGATGATCCTTCGAAGAGCTTTCTTGCGGTCTCGTGCGAAGCAGTAGAATACACTCACGTAGCCAATGGCAATGGCGTCGGATGTGAGGAAGGTGGCGAACATGGGGAACCAGTTCTTGACGATGGCACCGTCCAACATCCAGACGTGTGCATTGGCTACCATGCACACAAGAGGTGGAAGTTGCCTGTGTCTTTCTTGAGGTAGATGCGATACATCGACGGTATCATGCTGAGCGTGACACTGATGGACGTAATAGACGCCAGCACTCGAAAGAGCGTCTCCACGACGACGTTCACCATAGTTCCGGCGATTGACAAGGCGACTGGGCTTCACGACGCGAATTGCGGACTGCGATAGTAGATGCTTGAAGATGGTGAAGCGACGTCCAGTCAAGAGCGAGAGCGTGTTCATACGCTGATCGAAACGTGTGAATGTAATCGAGGGGATTGGATGAGCAATAGGTCGGCCGGTTCTGGTGATATCTGCCACATTGAGGGACAAGAGAGTTATTACATGCACACAATGACAAACGTATTCTTTTGGTAGTCGCTGCTGGTTTAACGAACTGATCTATGCAGCGACGTTCGCGTCCTGAACTCGTCAATGGTGAAGTAATGAGCTTTGCATTTTAACTTACGGGTTACTGTCACTCGTCCTACGAACGAAGCGGGGCCAGTGGTGACTTGATCATCTGGTACATGGGGCTCTGCGGGATCACCTTGCTGGTCGATTGTACGCTTGCACGGTCGATGGCGATCGACAAGGTCCCGTCGTCCTCCTTCTCTTTTTCGAGAAGGTCCTCCAGTGTGGCTCCGTAACCTAGTGGGTGCTTGCTCGGATGGTAGATCATGTACACTGTCAACTGGGCGACACCGAGCGTGGCACAGCAAACATTGGTCACGAAGAGGAACCACAGTCCAGACATAGGCGTGTATATGATCCACATCGTGTTGTTAAACGTGCCGGCGATCACCATGTGGATCGGGATGAGGACCCCCGTTTTGTACTTCACCACGTCCTTGATCTTCAGAAACGGCGAGCTGTAGAGCACCAGGGTGACACAGACTGCGAGGTACCCCATAATGTCGTCCACTTGATCCCTGCTAAGTCTAGTGAAGACGCCGAGTCCGCCAAGTACAGCATACGTGGTGATAATAGATAGCACCACAGCGTACACGGCAATAATTTTCCAGGCCTGTTTGCGATCGGGCGTGTATCGGAGGAACACGAACATGTAGATGATGGAGATGAAGTCGCCAGACACGAAGGTAGAAAACACGGGGAACCAATTGTTAGTGAGCAGACCTTGCAACGTCCAGACGTGACAGTTGGCGAATACAGACACGAGCGACACGATATTAGTGTTGCCGATCGACTTGGTCTTGTAGATCTTGTAGACTGCCGGCGTCGGGCTCAGGATCATCATGAGCGACGTACAGGCTGCGATCACGCGGAAAACGGATTCCACCGAATCGGACATGTCAGTCTTGATGCCTCTTACACGCCAGGTGAATTGAAAAATGAGACGACGTGTAGGGAGCCAATTTGTCCTCGCCGTGTGAGTCTCGGGAGAGGAAGGACGAGATGGGCATGCCACATGAGTGGTTGAACTAACGATGCATCGTAAGCATCGGACACTTCAGTTTCGATGCACCAGAAGCTTTCGCATACATTTGTTAACCACAAGATCGAACGGAGTGAACGAGACGTCATCGATCGAGTTTGGATGCCGCCCGACTTAACCGCGTTGACGCAGGACCCGTCTACTGTGGTAATACAAGGACGGGAATCTCATCGAAGTATTTCAGTAGTGTGTGAATGCAACGCCGGGGCTCACGGCCAAGCTGGTGTCTCCACCAGTGCTGAGCAACACAGCATACGGTTGTGATCTCCACCAGTGCTGAGGCAACCTAACATACGGTTGTGGTTTACACTGCTGAAGCAATCGTTAGATTGGAATTGCAAGGCCAGACTCATGTCGAAGTCCCGTTCGGTTGAAAGTGCAATGCACAAAGTTCATCGGTTGACAAATACCTCCATGGTTGTTTTCTCAGTCCGTCAAACGTCTAATGGACTCCAATTCATGACATTAGTATCATCGATCGGGATGAACACGCATTGTGGGAAACTTACATACAACAGGGTAGCTTTAGCAGAGCCACGTACAACATCTATAAAGGATCGGTGTACGGCTCTGCTCGATCGATATTTCACGAATAACACTATTATAGCAGTGTTGTCTAGCGTCACGCAGATGGCGATGGGAGTGATCACGGACCAGTTGAAGTCCATCGGTGTGGAGATTGCCCATAGCGTTTCGTTGATGTACTGTAGCTGGAATCCAGCCTGGATTGGCGCCGCACGCTTGTTGCTTGCACGTGCAGTCACATCAAACCCTTGGATCTCGAGCCCGTATCTATCTCGATTGTAAGTTCGCCTGTTCCAGTTAACATGGGCTCCAACATCAAAAACAAAACGTCCAACGTACAATGAAAATGCTCGCCAATTGTTGATATGAAGACCACGGCATCTTTCAGGTTGACCTTTGCCATTTCTCAGTGACCCAGCATCATTTAATATGCTGAGCAGATCACTAAACAGCAACCAACTTCAGCTCATCTAAATCATCATTGAAAAAGGTTCGCAAAACGTGAGTGTATGTACAAAATCCCTCCTGGCATTGCTACACCTGACAAAGCTGAGCACTGAAAATTTGTAGTACGAAGTTCGTACTATGAGCCAACTCAAAGCTGGACACGTCTCCATCCTCTCACATGGAGTGACTCTTGACATGATGTCCATGGCCATGAACATGTCCTTGAAAGGGCAGATTCATCGAGTGTGCCGATAGGAAGCTCGGCTTTCGACTGGAATCGAATACAGCAGCATTGGCTTCTGCCGTCGTCTTCATGTCGACTTCCGTGACTGCATCCCACAGCAGGAACTTCTTGACGACCTCGGGCATCTCATGCTGATGGGGCAAGCCGTCCACACCCATTTTCTCGTACAGCAGCCTCGAATCCACTCGATCTCTACCGTGCCGCAGCATGCAGCGCGACAGTCCTTCAGCAAAGATCTCACCCGTCTCGGGACACTTGAACTGCGCCAACAAGAAGAGCCAATCGTCATCCCAGTACACATTGCGGGTGTACACCTCGTAACGTTGGAAGAGCTTAATGTCCTTGAAGTGGCGGATCCCCTGCGACCCGAACACAAAGTACCAGCGGTTGCGGACGCATGCATGTAGGATGCCTTGCACCCCACAGCCGTACCAGATAGCCAGCTCCATACTGCGATAGTACGCGTTCTCCGGCAGCTTTCCCGTGAAATTACAGTCCTTCAAGGACGCGCGCGTCTTCCATACACCTGGATATCTCAGCAGCGCGCCTGGTACCTGCGGTGTCAGCTTTCGGCGCAGCACGCCTGCCCCCATGTGCCACAGAATGCGGGGAATCATGGCGCTGGGGCTCTTGGACCTGTTGTGAGACCGCAGTGATTACGAAGCAACCATGTGACTTGACGTTTGTATGTGTGATTTTCATTTGGAGTTTCTAAAGTACATCTGATAACAGAATCAGACACGAAGTTGAAGTGAGGACCATCACTCTGTGTCCGCACGGAAACTTTCCGTCACTTCCGCATTTTCCGCGCGCCACGCAAGTCCAAGAGAAAGAAAGCAGGAAGAGTGAATGCTGGACTCGATTGATGTCATGGAAGACTTGCCGACGAACGCCAAGACGCTCGTCCCGATGTCACTGAGTCTGTATGTACTGACCAGAGATGCTTGCTGTGCTAGAATCTTGAAGTGGCTTGATTATTAATGTAGAGTGGCGAAGAAAGAGAGGATATTGCAGATGGAGGTGACCAAACTGGAAAAACTGCTGAGTCAGCGCAATGAGATGCTCTGTGGCTTGCGAGAGAGCCACGAATACATACTTACAACCAACGGCCAACTGCAGTGCGTTGCTGTGAAGTTTTAACTTTGAGATATGTTAGCTAACTACTTTGATGCGCGTGACTGAACAGAGAGAAAAGGCGTCTGCGACGAGAGAAGCTAGCTTCGCTGCGAACAATGCTAGAGGCTGATCAGGAACAAGATGAAGTGGAGAAATTTGTCCTCTGCGATGCTATCGGGATGAACGAGCTCGAGGCTACGGCTGAGAAGTGTGGCGTGCTCAAGGATATTTTACTCGGGTTGGTAGACAAGCGTGCTGGACTGGAGCAACAGTGCATGGGGCTTGAAGAGCAAACATCGCGCGAGATGTTAACTCGGAAACTGAAAGAGGAGAAACTGAACGAAGGTATGAAGCTGGAGTGATGACAGCATTCGCTGCTGTTATACCTTATGCACTATAATGCTGCAGTTCGGAACGCTCTTCTCCTTTTGCACGAAGATATTCGATCAACCCAGTGGAACTTGGAGGTAAATCGCCTTGCATATTGAAGTGCTTTTGGTCGGTTGCTAACTTTCTTTCAATTGAATTCAGAATGACCAAAATGAGCTCGCTGAAGTAGACAAACGCCTCAATGCTGTCAGTCAGCATGCTCAACATGAAGCAGCAGCGATGGAAAGGGCTGACACTGTTTTGCGATCCGAGAAAGCGGCAGTTGAAGACCTCCGAACGGTATGTAGTCAGTTTTCTTGCTCATTGTTTCATTCATTGCTGACTGTATCAAGACTTGTCTGCAGACCTGGCAAAACTACGAGGGCATGATCCACGAAGAGCACCGCTTGCTTGCAGTTGCAAACGAAGACTCACGAAGGTACATCGATTCACAGTGACTTGCTGTCGTATCATTAATGGTCATTGACAGTGGTGTGCAGTGAGCAGCGAGAACTCCGCAAAATGCTTGAAAGCAATGGAGTATGAGTAGAAATACCAGATCACCGCAGTAAAACTTGCTATTGACGGCGTTTTGTGAACACGGTGCAGGCGACATGCCCGGCCGACGAGGAAGTTTCCCAATCAGCGAAAGACCTGCAATTACGACTTCAACAGCTCAATGTACGCGATGTCCCCGAATGATTGAGGCCATTTAATCTGGCCAGAGGATAAGTTATTGGCTTGTATACACAGGAGGAAGTGACAAGCGCCAAACTTTTTAAGCGCGAACTAGCTCTGCGACGGAAGCAGGAGAAGGACACGCTGGCCATCACACAGTCAAGCATTAAGGTAACACAGTTGGCATTGAGCTACCAAGTCATCTCTCTGATTGTCATAAGACCACTTTAAACAGGCAAAAGATGAACAATTGACTTGGTTAGAGCGCCAACGCGTGCATCTCGAAAACGAGCGAAACGAAGCGGCAAAAGCTCGTACTGCTGATGAAGTCGGTATGTGTAATGGATTAGAAGACAATCTTATTGAGAAAACTCATGGTTTCCGCATGATTTAGCGTACCAAACATCTTTTGAGGGGCACAATGCAGCAATGGCTTCTTTGGAAATTCAGATCAAGGTTACTGGTAAGCAAATGAAGACAACGGAACGAGCTATCGCCACCAGGGAAAAGAAGGTTGCCGCTGTCAACAAAAAGGTCGCACAGAAGATAAAGGTGCTGGCCGAATGGAAGGCAAGGATTGAAGATAAACGAAGCAAAGAGGCGAAGTCTGCAGCTACCCAACAACTTGTTGATACTGAAATGATGAGCATGCAAAAATTGTTGGAGCAAGAACAACATCGTCTGGAGCACATTCTACAACTTCGCACTGTACAACAATTGGAGTCTGAGGAGCTGCGTTCATCCTGTGCCATGTTAGAGGCTGAAATCGAGCAAGCCCAAAAGACAGTAGCAACGACGAAAGCTAGCATCACTACAGCTCAAACAGCTGTGAAAAACCGCATCGATGAAGTTCGTGATAAGTTCTTGAGCACTTTCGTTGTCGACGAAGCTGAAATCTTGATTGAATTGTTGAACAAAGAAGTACGTGCAGTTAGGGCGAAGATGAACTCAATCGTTTAACCGGGCAAATTGCTTTGGTTCAGATCGAAAGCTGGACAACCAATGACACGGACGAAGTCGATAAATTGATTGCTAGCGAGGCAACGAAGGTATAGTGTAATTTGGTTGCAAGCATTGCAAATGTGTTTACTAATTCTATTCTTCAAAATTGGCAGCTAAAAGAGAAATACGATGTCTTGGCGGCCGACACCCGCCAGAAGTATGACAAGATTTTGCAGCAGAAGGTGTGTCTACTTCACTTGTGGACCTATCAATCAATCGAACTCGATTGACGAAATTTCGTTGTTGATGTTGCTTTTTAATAGGGAAAGCAGTACAGCGCAAAGCTAGAAAAGCTAAAGAAGCAGACGGCAAGCCTCTCCATCGACAAACCGCTCACTGAAGACATAATGGATCGTGTACCTACCACGAGTCATGAGCCACAAACGCGTGAAAACAAGTGCAACTTAGTGAATAAGGGAAATTCTGCAGCTGATAGTCAAGAGCTCAACCATCCGCAAATGAGGCGTCAAAGCAGTCAAAGCATTAGTAACAGCGACAAGGTAGGTCTGGATGTGAATGCTGCTAGACAAACTTACGCAGTGTTGAAGGGTTCACAAATTTTACCGTTTTGCAGGAACCAATTGCCAACAAACATCCGTCAAAGCCAACTCCAACTCAGCGACGAGCGAACGGAGTACCAAAACAAGCTCCAAAGTCTGCTCGACGTCAGCTCGCGCCTGGGTTAAACTTGGTGGACGCTTCACCCCAGACAGATAACGAGCAGACAGACTTTGTCACCGCTGTACCAACCGTGAAAGCTGCCAAACCTGCTCGCGCAACGTTCGTGCAGCAGCACAATATCAGCACTGCCAGCAGTGCACGTCGTCCTCGTTTGCGAAGACGTCCGAAGCCACAACGAGTGGGAAAGACAATGAAGGCGACAGCAAATATCACTCCGGAAGTTATGGTTCCTGTGAACAGTGCGCATACCGTGCTCAGTGGTCATCCAAATCCTGCTACTGGGGTGTCAAGCCAAGACTCTTTCAGCTCTCACGTCGACTGTGACGAAAATCTCCAGGTATCACGAATTGCGCATGATACAGGCAATATCAACTCAACCAAGAATGCGGAGGCGTCCAAGGCAGTACCATCCCCTGAAAAGCAAGGTGCTAAGAAGCCGCTTGTGCAAAAGGTAACACCACTGTTGCTTGTTGGAATGCATCTTGCAGCGAAGCTAAAACGTGTTGATGCAGGTGGGTCAACGTAGCAAAACCGCCATCAAGCGCCGAACGTCGGCGAAGATCTCGCACAAGGTCAACCGCATTTCGCTCGGGCAATCGCGCATTACGGACTGGTCCGCCACTGACTCGTTCTCATTCGAATGAGCGCGCTTCCTACCGGTAGGCATCATTACTTCATCCCATTAACACGATATTTGTCGTGAATTCGAGCTCGTGCGTAGCCCTTGCGATTTCAATGTCCACACATTGTAATCGAGTACCAGCACAGCAAGGCTTCCTTGAGCTCGCAATCTCGCAGCAAACACCTGCGACACCATGGAGTCAACTTCTGCGCTTACGCAACACCAACGCGAGCCAAAAGGCATCAGCCAATCAGATATTTAGCTGATCTCGAATTAGCCAATGATTACCAAAGGTAGGACTTGTTTGGCGGTCTCCTTGAAACGAGGGGTGCAGGAAGCTCCGTCAGTAGCAATTCTGCCGTCTCCAGCCGAACCTCTATCAACCATGTTTTCGTCTGTGCTTCGTTCCGCATCCCGTCAGCCTATGAGCAACGCCGCCTCCGCGACCGCTATGGTGTCTGCCCTCGGTCTGGCTGGCTTCTCGAGCGCCGCGCACAATGCGGAGGAGCCCAAGGTGGCCCTGAGCCCCAAGGAGTTCCTCTCCTTCAAGGTGACCAAGGTGGAGGAGGTGACCCATGACACCAAGCGTCTGGTGTTCGCCCTGCCAAGCAAGGAGCACGAGATGGGCATCACCGTGGCCAGCTGCCTGATGGCTAAGGCTGATGTGGACGGCAAGGCTGTCGTGCGTCCGTACACGCCCACCAACACGAACGCTGAAAAGGGCGAGCTGGAGCTTGTGGTGAAGGGCTACCCGACCGGAAAGCTTAGCAAGCACATCGTCGAACTGAACGTGGGTGATGAGCTGGCCATGAAGGGACCGTTCGTCAAGTTTGAGTACAAGCCCAACCAGTACAAGAGCATCGGTTTCCTATGCGGTGGATCGGGCATCACCCCGGCCCTGCAGGTGGTCAAGGAGATCTGCCGCAACCCGGACGACTCGACGCAGGTGGTGCTGATCTTCTGTAACCAGACGGAGAAGGACATCATCCTCCGTGACGAGTTGGACGCTCTGCAGTACATGTACCCGCAGTTCCAGGTGCACTACGTGCTGGACAAGGCCGAGGCCAACTGGGAGGGATACACGGGCTACGTAACCAAGGAGCTCATCGAGAAACTCCTGCCTGGACCGTCAGACGAGAGCCTGATCGGAGTGTGCGGTCCCCCGCCTATGATGGACGCCATCTCGGGCAACAAGGCCCCCGACCGGAGCCAGGGTGAACTCAAGGGTCTGCTCAAGGAGATGGGTTACACCAGCAAGCAGGTGTTCAAGTTCTAAGCTGCCTCAGCAAGAAGATTCGTCTTTTGACCAATCCATCTATGTGTAGGCAGCGACTGCAGCTGGCTAGCTATTGACAGATAAAGTCGTAACAACTGTACACCATTGCAGCAAGAAATATAGCGCATTGGTTCCTGCTACGTAGCTTCCACTAGCACATCTTATTCACTTCAACTTGCTTGGTTTAACAAGATCGATGGAGCCCTTACAGGATAGAAACGTGGACGCGAAAGAACAGCAAACCATATAAAAATCGCAACATGAATTACATGCACTTCTTTAATGTTATCCCGACAGTAAGTTGACAGTACAGTGAAGGGCATTCGTTTGTTGTACTCATCACTATACACTTTTAACCTGAACGTGGAATCCCCAATGATAAGGTCTGGCAACCCTTTAGCTTTGCGTGGCTAGATCAAGGTGTCGCAGTGCTTTCGTATATGTAAAAGAAAGAAATGCTCTAGTGTACCATAAACCCCACGTCTCATTGTAGAAAGCAGTGCTTTGCTACTTCACAACAATCTTGATTACATCGAAATCGAACCTTCACTTCAACTACCGGCAGTTGAGAAGTACCGCATAAGTAATTGTAAAGTGGTTCTATCTCCTGTTTCTGACAATTTCTGATTCCCATATCTGAGTATTTCTGAGCCGAAAGCCAGTCATTCCGCTAACAGCCGGTTCACAAGCAGAGTCATAGTGTAGAGTCCACACAGCAAGTCTCGAGACGTCTGCAACAAGCCACGGCAATGGAAGTGGTGTCACCAGCTCAACCTGAGGACGAGGTGCGGCCGTCGCACATGCTCAACTCGCGTCTGTCGAATGTCAATCATTTCACGCCCACTAGCGACGGCCTAGGCGCAACGCAAGTGCTGGGGGCCACCCAAGGGCCTCGACCGTCCATGATGGCGTCCATGATGCGTCCGTCCTCTATGATGCGTCCATCTGTGGTTACCGACCTCAGCAACAACTTCTCGGAGGCGAAAATCCACGATGCCCATGTCCAAGTGTTTGCTAGTGACGTCCTCATGGAAGGAGAATTGACCAAGAAGGGCGAGTCGGGATTGCAGACGTGGAAGAATGTACGTGTACGTGATGGAGTGATTTCAATGAAAATGAAGGCAAAATAACAAGACTGACGCGTATTGTGATATTAGCGGATCTTTGTGTTGCGTGGTCAGGAGTTGTCGTACTACACCATTGACAATAAGCAGCGATATGGGGCGTTGAAAGGCACGTGGGATATTGCGGCTGCATCGGTGGAACGACTGGATAATTCGTCGTTTACTTTGAAACTCGCCAATGGAAGTGTCCGGAGTCTTGGAGCTTCAAATGTGCAGACGCTCATGGACTGGATGACAGCCATTGCTGTTGCTGCTGAGGCTTATATTGTCAAGCCCACGACGGACTTGTCACTTGTGGATCAAAGCCGCACGACGCACATGATTTTGGTGCGTCATGGTCACTATGCCAGTTCGCAGACGCCGTCTGTCGATATGCATGGACCATTGACGGATTTGGGAGTGCAGCAGGCTCGTGCGACGGGCAGATTCCTGCACAAATACTTGTCTGAAAGAATGGTGTTGAAGCGGTTCCCCAAGTTCCCAGTGTACCATAGTGGCGTGCGTCGAGCAGTTGAGACAGCGGAACGCATTGGAGATGCCTTCCCATCGGGAGCGTTCCAACTTCGTGAGAACAAATTGTTCCGTGAAGCTTGGCCAGGTAACCCGCTGCCGAATGGCAACCGCCAGCAATTGGCGAGAGAGAAGCTGGACAACATGGTGTCGGACTGCGCTCGTCTGAAAATGGCCTACCGCACTACGTTCCGACACTTGATTCCACAAGACCTTGAGATTGAAGAGCACGAGTTGAGCGAAGCGGATCAGAAGCACTATGCTAACACGTTTGGCATGCTTTCGACGCAGACTCGCGCGAAGGACAGATTCCGTGTCGTGGTGTGTCACGCCAACATCATCCGTTGGTTCGTGTGCAAGTCGCTTGGCGTGGATCCGGATGGAACGTGGGGACGTATGCGCTACAACCACTGTGGTATCACTGCCATGGAGGTCGACAGCGTCGGGAACGTGCAACTCACCTACATGAACCAGACTGGACACTTGGAGACGAACCAGCTCACCGAGGTGTAAATGAGGCTACCTGCACTGCGTAAGAAGTGTCGAGCGTTTAGTATCGATTCGTTTATATTGATTTCGGCTCATGAAAAAATATTGTGCAAGCTGTAATGGCTTCGACTTTCTTCGTGCTCGTTCACTTTTGATCATTTGAATGGGGTGATCTGCTTTGCGATCAGCGTGTTTGGTGGTTGCGCACTCACAGCCCGTGAAAACTGAATTCCGGATTTGTAGGCACTCGCTCAAAGTTCAGCACCACATAAGTCGGTGTCACTGTCCTGCTGCGAGTTGAGCCAACATTGCATCAAGTTGTCTTTAGCTCCAACGCGGTGTGGATTTTATCATTTCCCACTGCTGTTCCAGTGGTACAAATGGTCTCCATCAGCAAAGCGCCGATGGGGTCAGCAACGACAGAAGCATGGGCATATTCATGTGTGGTAGACTGGCGAATAGCTCCGAAATGGTGGACTAAGATGCCCACACGTGACTGCTTTATGGCCATCGTCGGACACGGAGCACCTCACTGCGTCAATCACCGACTGGGACCATCTGAACCTTGGGCCTGTCCGAGATGCGTCGCATCCACCGAGAAACACTAGCATTTGACGGTCTCGACCAGTCTCGTCGGGTGATCTGAAAGCCATCCGCCAAGCACTGGCCCCAAGCCAGTAACATGAGTCATGGTACATGACCACAATCCATTCCCGACGCTCAGTTTCCAGCGGAAGTCGTGCATTCCACCCCATTCATCCATTTGCACTCTTGGACGCAGCACCATGAAGCAGGGAGATATACACGACCAACCAAACGCTCTATCACCTGAGGAATCCGCAGCTCTTTTGAGCATGAGCGACTCGTTTATTCAAGAAGCTGTGCACATGTCAAGACACTTTGTCGGCTGTTCGTTCGTGGACCCCACCCGATGGAAACGAGTCGCTCGTATGCGTGATCTCACAATGTACCAGGAGCGTCGAGCTCGATGGAAAATTGGTAGTAGGCGCAAACTCGGCTCTCGTCTAGCAGATAAGGACTACGTGGACGACAGTGCCAAGCTGTTGCCAGCTACATTGATGATTGGCACCTTCCCCGGTGACCTTGAGTCGGTCATGTTCGGACTGCAGAGCTCAACAGAAGATGCCACTCGACTTCGAGCGTCGTATCTAGGTGACAACCTCGTGGACGAGAAGTTGTTAGCAGCACCATTGGAATCACCAAACTACGATGACCCATTGAGATCGTGTACTTTGAGGTGGAGAGGCCTTCGCAGTGGCGCGACAGCAGCCAGAGTAGCATCCGGGAAGATTTTCAGCTCACGTACGATGGAGACTGTGTACATTGAGTCTACAGGTATCACACAAGTCGACAATGGTGAGCGAGTCGGCTATGACTTGCTACAATCGGTGGAAGTGTCAGGTTTTGGAGGCTTCAACAAGAACGACAGACCACAAGCTATCATCTCTTACTGCTACGTGTATCGGCAGCCATCTCCTGATGTGGTGGAAGTGTTCATGTTGGGCTCCACTTCACGTGATGGTATATTGCTTGGTGGTGCATTGGCCAAGATGCATAGTCTTCATCGGCTTGTACACTGTGCAGAACGCAAGAAGCTTGCATGGCTGCTGAATTCCAGTCAACCTACACTAGCGAATCCGAAAGCTGGTGGCTGTTGTGCCGAGTGCTTTCGTTCTTTCGGTCGTTGGCCACACCGGGCCGAACGACAGTGCAGCGCCTGTGACGAGCGTGTCTGTGCAAGTTGCACAGCTTATCGCCAAGTTCGCTTTGCGCTGCCATTCCGCCGCAAAGTCACTCGTTCCAAGCTTGCGTTTTGTGGTCGCTGCTTGCAACGCGCTGATGAGACGAGTCCAATGACTGTGGCAGCTTACGAAGTCATGGAACAGGGTGGCGACCTCGGCTTCGACACCTTCGACAGTTCATTGCCACCGCTGTCGTGTTCAAAATGGACCAGCCAATGCCTCGACGTAGATGACGACCTCGCCATGACAATCTTGGGCGACTAGAATTTCTGCTGATTGACCCCCATCGGAAGGGGTCAAGTTCATAACTCATCAAATATTTATACGATTAAGAGCTCAATACTGCAGTTCTCTTCTACCTTGACGATTCATCACTAGTCTCATTGAATACCAGACGTCCTGAGCAACGGATGTCTGTGTGTCTTGTGGAAATGCACACTAGCGTCGTCCATGGCAGCACAAATCATCAACACAAGTGCCATATCGACTCCAATGGCCGTCTCAACATGATACGAATTGCCTCCGAACGTCGTCATCCTGTTACTTGCTGGGCGATAAACTTTAGCAATCGGTTCGCTTCGACCTCCACGTCCTCGTTCTAGATACAGCACAGCACCTCGTTGTCGCCACATTCCATGACATCCGATACGACTCTTCCCTCCAGTATGAGGGTCTTCCACCTCTGCAATTAACGGCTCTCCACGACCAGGAACGAACTTGATTAGGAATGTTGTCAAGACCTTTGGCTCAGGTGTCCGTCGTTTACCAAGACACACGTCGTACGTGGCAGCAGACGGATGGTCTCGATGTGTCATGTGGGCCACGGGGATGCCGTACTCGTCCACGAGCCACTTGGTCCGGCCGTCCGACACTTCACCTTCAATTGCAGGCATGACACGGAATAATGCACGTCCAGACTCGACTTCCCGCACTGCGTAGCCGTTGATATCGATCGTGTGCGTCCAGAAATTGTCCGTGAGCTCAAGTGTCGTCACGCGACGGCGACAGAAGCGAGGGTTGACTACGAACGGGAATTTCCACTGCGCTGCTAGTGGCGTGGCCAGGAACTTTTGCATTGATAGAGCTGCCCCCATTATCGCTTTTACCTAGTGTAGTTCTAGGGTCTTGTGCTGGCCGTGACGTTCAGCGACGCCAGTTGTGCCGCGAAATAAGACCTGTGAGGATGGATAGAATGCCTCAAGTGGTTTCTCACTTGATGGTGAGAGTATAGAGATTAGCTTGGTACATGACCTATGGGATCGAATGGTTTCTTGGATTTTATGCGACCAAGCACTGGTACTGTCTAGACGTGGGAGTTCATGAGCCAGACTGCTGAAAATGCAGCGGCTGGCACGCCTGCAACTCATGACTAGTTTGATGCATCAAGAGCCAGTCCGACCATGGCCAAGTGAGACCGCTACAACACTTTATATAAGACAGACCAACGCATCCCCTGCCTCGATATCATGTCGGAAGGCTGTGGGAGTTGCCTTTTGCTCTTGAAAGGTCAGAAGTGAGCTTCACACTATCGCTAGAGAGCATTGTCGTTAACGGTGGTAAACACCCGCCAGCTGCCGAGCTCAGCCGCCAGAATTGAACAGAGCGCAGAGATCCAATGTAGCTGCCCTTCCAGCATCGCCGACACGATGAGAAGTTGAGAAGCAGCAATAGGAACTGCTGCATTGACGAAGTTCGGGGTGGTGCCGTTAAACGCTGATGAGCTGCGATTGGCTGAAACAAGGCGGATCTGATTTTCAGCCAACGGAGCGTTGGGATCTATCTATACGCAGTGGTTTCGCCGAGATTCTCGCGCACCGAACCCGCAGCCTTAGTTTAATAATAGCAGTTATGACGAGAAGCAAAGGCAGGTCTTGGTGCGTGCGTGGTGTCGCGTCGCCGCTTGTTGCCTTGTTGCAATGCTCAACGCCACGACGCGCTGTGATTGGTGGAAACCCTTTCGATCCAACTAAGTGCGACGGGCATTGCAGCTGGCGAGGGATTTCTGCCAAATTTCACATCAAGGTCGCGACGACCATCACTCCTGTTGGAACTTGATTTCAGTATACGCGAGGGATTTCTGCCAAATTTCACATCGAGGTCGCGACGACCATCACTCCTGTTTGAACTTGATTTCAGTATATTCCGCCACACTTTCGCCCCTCCTGTTGGGCCATTCGCGAGCCGGCCGCGCCCCCTTTGTGTCGCCAGAATCCGATTTCCAAGCTCAAGCTCAAGCGTCAGCTCTCTCCTTCCCTCTCCCCAAAATGGACCGTGACTCCCTTGTGTTCCTCGCAAAACTGGCCGAGCAGGCCGAGCGATACGACGAGATGGTCGACCACATGAAGGCCGTGGCCAACAACCACAACGTGGAGCTCACGGTGGAGGAGCGAAACTTGCTCTCGGTCGCCTACAAGAACGTGATTGGCTCGCGTCGTGCGTCGTGGCGCGTCATCTCGTCCATTGAGAACAAGGGCGACTCGGAGCGCAGCGAGCACATCAAGGCGTACCGTCAGAAGATCGAGGGCGAGCTCGTGGACATCTGCAATGACATCCTGACGATCATTGAGAACAACTTGATCCCGAACTCGTCGAGCGAGGAGGGCAAGGTCTTCTACTACAAGATGAAGGGTGACTACCACCGCTATCTGGCCGAATTCCAGGTGGACGACGAGCGCAAGGAGTCGTCGGACAAGGCTCTGGAGAGCTACAAGCAGGCCTCGACCATCGCCATGGCGGAGCTGCCTCCTACGCACCCCATCCGTCTGGGTCTGGCCCTCAACTTCTCGGTCTTCTACTATGAGATCCTGAACTCGCCGGACCGTGCTTGCAACCTGGCCAAGCAGGCGTTCGACGACGCTATTGCGGAGCTCGACACGCTCTCGGAGGAGAGCTACAAGGACAGCACGTTGATCATGCAGCTGCTGCGTGACAACCTGACGCTCTGGACTTCGGACCAGGAGCCCGATAACGCTGACGCCAACCAGGGCGACATGAACGTGCAGGATGTGGAGTAAGCTCCGTAGCCGTGCAGGCAAGCCTTAGGAGCTAGCTAAGCTGGCGTTCGGGTGAGGAGAGGGTCGAAGGAGATGTGGACGCGGCGGAGGACGGGGGACCGAGAGGCCGCAGCTTTGTTGGCCTCCTCTCTCGAGCCTCGACCAACGCCGCGACTGCCAGCCGTCCCCTCATCCGACCCAGCCGTCCAGTGCTTAATATTGGTAGATAGAACCCCACGATAATCTCAGCGAACTGTCTTCCCTGTTTGACGTGGTGCTCCATTTGGATAAGAATATGAGCTGCAAATGGAACCATAGTAAACGCAAGATGTTTTGCGAAGATCGAGATCTTCCGCTTTTTGACCAATGTCGTAGCCCTGTCTCACCTGGTGTGGGCCACTTAAACGTTCTTCCGCTTTTTGACCAATGTCGTAGCCTCAAGGATAACTGTCTCACCTTGTGTGGGCCACTTAAACGTTAGGTGGAACACACAATCCACGTAATTGTTTTATTATTTTCAAAAAAACAAAGTCGTGCTACACTGAAGAAGCTCGGAAACTTCACAATACATTACAGACTTGCGCGGGTCGCAACAGCATATTGCAGGTGTTTTCACTCGCAATCAACATTTGATTTCACTCATGCAAAGCTGCCTCTTTGCTTCAACAGCGATCTCTGTTATTATCCAAATTATTTGCTCGGAATCCGAACGTCGGATACAAAAATACATTACATCGAGCAGAAAATAGTAGGCAGTCCTCACTGTAGAGCACATTACATCTAGCAGTCAACCCTCACTGTTGAGCATATATGCAGGAGAATCTCAGTACTGCCGTCATGTAGCACGACGGGGTGTGGCCAACACAGCAGCACAACCTGCCGACACAAGTGACCTTCACAAAAATAAAAATATCACCCTCAACTTTGAAATAAATGTCGGATAACTGAGTTCAATATCTTGCTTTTGGTAAACTTTACTCGTTTCTCGTGTCTCGAACATATATCCATTCTTCACATTGTACTTTGTCAAAATCTGCTATCCTCGACTCCGTAATAGCCCAGTCAGTTAATTTTTAAGATTGTACCTCACCAGCATATAGCTGGAGATTGTTATTGTAACTAGCCCGTGGTACAGTCACATCGGGTTCATTGTATGTGGCATCACGTATTCCTCAGCGACGTCACGTGAGGCATCGAATATCGCAAAGGTGGTGTTGGTCTTTTGTAACCAGCTCATTTACATTTTCATCAGTATAAACACCGTCAATTTCGCTATCTCCTAGGGAAATGGGAAGAATTACATTAAGACATTACAGCAAAACTACTCCAATTCTTTCACCCACGCAGGATCAGTGTTACCAACGACTTAGGTCAAAACATCCGAATTTTGCTCAACAAGTCTCTCGGATGCTTGCAACAGGAGCAAATCGCGCATCTAGTGCAAGTTGAAGTCTTGCATCCGATTCAAATTAAGTTTGTTATGCAATCGGCCGAGCTTCCATGAGCCGGAAGGCATCATCACTCGCTCGGAACCATGTGCAAGACTGTGGATAAGACACTCGACCTGTGCGTTTACTGACATACCATCGAACGAACAGAATATTGAAGGTTCGTGTGAATTTTCTAGGCAGCACTCGCTCCAGAAGCAACAACACCACGTCTTGCGCTTGGTACCGTAAAAGAGGAACCCGCAGAGGAGAATTGCTTCAACGGTTGAGCAACGGCGACCTTCATATGTGATGTAGGAAATATCGCTACAGTCTGTGAAGAGTTTGGAAAACGGAGCACCGAGACAATGTTGCTCAAAGCTCGTCAATGGAGGAAGTGGCTGTCTGTCGCGGAAAATGCACGAGACTGAAGGCCCGAAGTTCGGGTTACTATCTGCCTCCGGCTTGATGGATCGCCCAAAAGCTGTGAATCTCGGTCGATGGAACGAGGGTCTTGAAAAAGTCACTTGCGAAGATCCTGACATATCGTGGGGCACAACCGATCGCATACCTGGGCTTGATTTACCAGCTTTGATCTCAACTCGATCTGTATGTGCTTTTGGGTCAAGTGCGAGATGATCCCAGCGATGCAACCCAAAACTAGTGACGCTGCAATTGCTACCAACACCAAATTATGCTTGAATATGATGCACGAGTCGCTGAGGTTGCACATAGCTGCACCACGTGCTGTAGTCTTGCGGAGAAGCTCTCCGTTCTGGTTCAAGATAAATACCAACGAGGTCTGGTGGACTGTGTACAATCCGAATGTCGTACATATCGTGATGAAAACTTGCATAGTCTCCCAAGTAAGACGGAAGTGACGAGCAAGTTGCTGCTCTCCCGAACGCGCCTTCAACAGATTGACAAATGCATACGAGAATGCGAAGAAACAGAACGCAAGATTAGTCAGCGCCTCGGTTGTCAATGTCCCTGTTGCAAGTCCAAGATAATACAAGTCCGAGCTCGTGATGAGGTGGTACGTGACCTGTACAAGGTAAAACACTTGCATACGGCCAATTTGACATCGATACGCCCATATTTGTGTGAGCAGACACGGATCGTTTGTGGGACATCACTTGGGTAGAGACTAATGACGCCCATGACGAGCATCTGAGCCACAACGATACCAGGGAGCATACTGAGTTTGATTCTATCGGCGTATCGGCTCCGAAAGACGTTGATGGCGATCGCAAATCGGTCGTCGACGCTGGAATCCACTTTCGTCACGAACTCCCAGACAGAATTGTAGTAATTGTGCACGCAGACGTACCCAGTCGAGCAAACCGGCAGATCGTCAGGAGCTTGGAGCATCAGTCCATAGTTCATCCAATGCTGGTTAATCTGACACGGTTCTTCGATGTAGACGCCGCTGGTATTCACCTCACGAACGCGGCATCCGCCATAATATCCGTGAAAGAGCGGTTGCAGAACCTTACCATAGTTTTTTGCTGGAATTGTCCGAGACACTATTGGCAAGCTACTGACGAAGCTGTATGGGAATAACGTTAGGATATCTGGCACGACAGCCAGGAGATCGTAGCCGTCCGTTGCTAGAGCGAGTTTAGACCCTATGAGATCGTTGTTTGAGATGTTAGGTCTGCACTCGGTTTGTTCGGGGAAGATCGTAAAGTCTGCAACCGAGACGGCCGAGAAATCAATGCTGGCTTTAGCTGTCGGGAACTTGAAGAGTCTCAAATGAGCTTCAAGAACCCAGTCTGTAGGACATTTAACGACCGTCTCGACTGCTACTTTTGCCTCAAGCAGTACGTGTGGCATCACCGACAAGTTCAAAATCTGCACGACGTCCACGACCATCTCAGGTTTGCCTTTGAACGTCGGAGCCGGTGATCCCCATTCGTCAAAGCCGCTCATGCAGATTGTGCCATCACTCTTCATCACGTCCGCAAGCGCTAGCTCAATTGAGCTCAGCCTCGAATAGTTCGAGAAATCCATAGTGTACAAGTTCTCGAACAGAGGTTTGCTCATAAGCGCTTCATGGTCGAAGTACGACATCTGCAAGACAGCATTGCGGCAACCGATCTGGCAGTTCGTGCACCCACCGACCATCACTGCGTCCTCAGCACTGAAAGCGAAGTAGCTGTCTTCAGACCCGATGAACATTTGCCCCGTCGTGAGGTATTTGCTCAGTCCAAAGACTATCAAAAGCATCAAAGGGACTACTACGACACGTCCGAACACCGCTACGAACGCTAAAACCGTGCCGAAATTGAGACCTGCTCGTCGTGCATGGATTGCATCACGTTGTCTAGCACTGAAATGAGTCGCCGACGACACTGGTATCGCCATTCACGTCGAGCACGTTACAAGTACATCGCCGAAAAAAGCTCCGAGTATCGACTAACTAAATCGAGGACAAGTCCTCAAGCGATGTGTCCTGCGACCGAGGTGCTGAGTGCCATCCTGCATAGCGTCCATGAGAATACTTGAACAATCTACTATCGCACTGGTATGCACCTGATATCGAGTAAATGTTAACACCTTCCAGATGACGAAAGTGCAGGATAAGGTGCCACTTTGATACAGCTCATCCATCACTACAGTGAGCTGATGCCAATGCAGATTCCATGCATTTGAAAAGGAGGTGATGTCTACGCGGCACTACCGTCTTCAATCATCTCATACCTCGTTCGCTACGCCTGACTTGTTGCGACAGCGGAGACCGAAGGTGAGTTGCTCACCTGGGCGCGATAGCCTCGGTCAAATGCAAACGGGACGGCATCTTGGTGCGCGAGGTCACGTTGATCCTGATGATGTTGACCTCTACATCTGCCGGTGGCTGTACCATCTCGAGATCGCTGTCTGTCTGGGCCGAACGGCCTCATCCTCGTACAATTGGACGTCGCTGTGGTCGACCAATATGCACAGTGCAGGCTAGTGTTCATCGCCCCAACTTGGACAGACCTCGACCAAGTCTACCATGTTGACTCAGATGTCCTGACTCACCGCGCACATCCCTGTGCTCGCATCCCATCCGTCGACAGGGAAGTCCGAGTATTGCATTACGACTGCAACTTGGGATTGATGCAGGAAATGAAAGTCGCTGCAATGCCGACCATTTTCCTGTTTGAAGCGGTAGGGTGAACTGTTGTGGACACTCGTCGTGTGCCTGCACAGAGTGTGAGACTCTCGGTTGTTGCCGTATTGTCAAGCAAAAGCGATTTGAAACGCTACCTTGCTCGATCAATCGCTGGATAGGCCGTGGCTAGGCATGCCTTGTCGTGTGCACCATGTCAACCTTTGGTTGTTATCGATGAAAAATGCATGAGTGAGTCAGGTTCGAGCTTACCGAAGATGGAGAGCAAGATGGGGTTTACTAGATATCTGCGAACAGTTTAGGGCAGTGCTAGCTGGTATAATACAGGCAACGAGCTCCTAGCGCCACGCAATCCATAATTCCGCTACGCTGGCGCGACGACAACCACCGGTCCGCGACTGTCAAGTTTCTGCAAGAAGATGGGGGCGTTAAAAGCAGACACGTTCGTGGCAAGCTCTCGATCTCGACGATCGAGTGGCCGACGGATCCTAAGCAGAAGGAGAAGGGCTGGAAAAGAGCCGAGAACGGAGTGATTGCTCTATGATTGCTTGTTTCCTCCACGAATATGCAACCTACAGAGCCCATTGATTGCTCTGCAACGTTCATTGAAGAGGTTCAAAGCGAACGCAAAGCCTCATGACGGATCTTTTTCGACGCGAAGTAGCGACGGATGTTGGTCCGCTGCATCAAGATGCGAAGATACATGTACATGTACAGCGTGGGTCGGTGATGCATGGCGGACCAACTGATCCGAGTTCTGGCTAGATTGACACCGCCGGCAAGCGTCTATTGCTTGTAGACGCTGCTTTAACTTCCTTACCGCGCACTGATCGTCGTCCCCATTGACGACACGCAATGTCCGTCGAAAGACGACAACAGAGCTATCCACGAACCATCACGTCTTGACAAGCAAACGTCCTTGCATCGAGACCCGTAACGTGAGTGCCTAGGCTGCTGTTTTCAGAGCACTGTACAAGTTGCGAGAGTCACAGCTTTCGAAGCGTACGCAGACAGGTATGCTATGCTCCGAGTCGAGCTCCCCTCTCACTCTCGCTTTCGGTGCAATCCGTGACATAGTCTGAGCCACCCGACAGCAGTTGTCAAAGTCTCAGCTGGTCCCCCTCCTCCGTTGAAAATCACTTTTGAATTCGGCCCCGAACTACCACAGCGTAGCTTAGCTAGACAAGAGCTACACTCGAGTTCTAGTGACTCTCCCATGGTGGTGCCCGACACGTCGCTCGTGACATATCAGACACCTTTGTTCAGAGCTTTTCCAGTCTCCAAGCCCTTCCTCGTCGGCTCTTCCCCCACTTTTCGTCTTCCTAGTATCGTCGTCATGAATCAAGATCAAGTTCAGGAAAACTGCAGTGCATCCGCCAACCAGGACACCTCGGATACCCGACACAAAGCAGCACTCTCCTTTATCCTGTCGTCGTCCGATTCCGAGTCGGATACGGACACACCCAAGACCAGGAAGCGAGATTCACTTAGTGAACCGACCGTAGCTAAGCGTAGACGCAGCGTAACAGCATCCGTGTCCTCTAAGACCATTGCTACAGCTTCAGCTTCGAAGCCGGCGACCAAGAAGGGCAGCAAGTTCTGTACCGTTGAAGGATGCACCAGTCGTGCCAAGCACGCCAAACGCTGCTGGAAGCACGGCGGATGGGTCCGTTGTAAGGTGCCGGACTGCAACAACCGTGCCAAGTCCAAGGGCGTCTGCTGGTCGCACGGCGGAGGCACCGTGTGCTCGTTCGAGAATTGTGATACAATCGCCGTGTCGAACGGATTTTGTTGGGCTCATGGAGGCGGCAAGCGCTGTCAGGTGCCCAACTGTTCCAAGCCAGCGTACGAGCGTACGCAGAACTACTGCCAGACGCATTATGAGGAGTTCGGCGCCGTTGTTGACTCCAAGATCAATTAGTCGTGTTAGCGTTAGAAAGTATATGTACAACCAAAGTAAAGCGTCTTATCATTGTTCGTGCCTTCCTTACAAGAAGCTTTAGCAATTTCTCTATTGTTAATCACAGCAGATTCCATTTTCAAGATAAGGTTTCCATGAGTTCCAGCTCATTAGTAGTTTTCAGTGGCATCGCAATTCATCCTTGAGGGCAATCAGAGTAACTTAATCACCATTTTCAAGATAAGGTAGAGCTTAGGACTTCCATGTCAACGGGAAACTTTGCTACTATTTAATAATCGTAGCCTACTATGCTTTCAAGTATTCAAGTCATGCTCATATCGCCCTTCCACGCGGTTTCGATGAGTAAGCACAGCTTCACGCCCGCAGGGCATGCATTACAACACCTCAAGTCGAGTTAGTGCTCGATATGTGTCTATTCCCCGTACGCTTCGAGCTAAGTCTCCATTGAATATAGCTAGACACGTCGTGCCACAAGCTGTTCTGCGGCCACTACGACACTAAGTTTCTCCTGAAGCGGCTGCAGCATTAGCAACTATCGTACGGCGGCACAGGAGCAAACTACACAGGTCGACCACCGTGGCTGCCGACACGCAGTGCGGAGATCGACTAATGCACTGCCACTGCACCATGGACTCTTGGAGACGTTCATGCCAACCACATGTGTAGTGCAGAGAACGGAAGTTGGTGCGTGGTGCACCAAAGCCGAGCACGACGCCGAGAAGATCTCGCGATGTGTCTTGTGAGCAACCCCGCATTCTCCTCGCGTTGGGTGTTGCGTCATCTCGTGGACTAGTCCATGTCGAGCAAGTCCGCCGAGATAGCACAGCGAGTGGACTGTCAGGAAACTGCAACAACCACCACGCGATGACAGCGCCCAGGAAAGCTGCAACATCTCCAAGGCGTGTCTCGACCGGGCGATTGCAAGCGTAGAGCAATGCTACCAATACTCAAGCTCGAACGCCCAACCCCGCAAGAGAAGGACTCCATCACGACATGTAGCATGACTCGACACGGCGAAACAAAACCATATTTACACGGTCCTCCGTAATCCCGCACAACCACACTGCCACCTCTACATGATGCTACATGTCTGCTCCTCCCAATCGTCAACTACATCACGACGAGGTCGATTTCCTTGACTCCACTCACTTTATTCTTTGAGACTAGCTGCACGACATGGCACTAAAGCCTCGCACGTGTTGAATTGCAACGTAGCGATGCTGCTTGTCAATACCGACGGCGATATCAGAGGTTGCATGGCGCTGCAAAAGCCTCGGTGACGTGAGTCAACGACTTGAACTCGGCACCGCGCGCTTGCGTCTCTTGCAGCTCACCCCATCACCGAAAGCTTATTCTGATGCTGCACTACCTGCTGCGATGCTGGAACGGTGCATGGACCCTTATCGCCTCGTCGACGCTCGCTATGTCGCTTGCAAGTGACTTCAATGGTTACAGCCATTGACAATAAGTCGAGCTCTAACACGTTGAAGTGGATAGGCCGGCTGGAAGGTCCGACACATGTGCACGCAGTCATCACTCGCCTGCTATGAGAGCCCTAAGCGTGAGTCAGGCTTTGCGGCGCCAAGACGCCGAGTCTAGCAGCTGGATCCTCATCGGCGCTAGAGAAGGACTCTGTTCGTTGCAGATCACCTCATAGCGCAGCACTGCGACTGATTTCGTACAGATCGCTCGAAATGTGCTGTTGCTGTGATCGCTCGCTCGGTGGCGATATGGTTCTGGCATTTGACAACCGATTTCGTCGGCGAAGGATGCAACGCGACTGCAGTGTGTCATGTTGAGCACGATAGCAGATCGCACAGCACGAATCAAGCAGCGGTGGATGGGGCCGACCGACGAGCGACTACGGATTGCAGTCGACCAGAAGGGCGTTCAGCACTCGTTGACTGTCAACTGAGCACGGCAGACGTACACATCGTATTGGACGTAAACTGCGGCGTGACGACTGCCATAAGCAAGTCTCTGTCGATTCTCTGCTTCACCGTGCTACCGTCCCGGTCAAGACACTTCGGTGTTTGCACGATGCCGTAGTAAGTGGATAGGATACGAGATAATCAAGGTGGCCGATTCCCCTGCTTGATTTACGAGAGCAGGAAGATGCTTATCGGGAGCTGCCGACACCTACAAGGAAGCCTCCCATCTCAATCTCAGTCATTCCTTTCTGCAGCCAAGTCCGAGTCGTTCAAACGTCGGTGATCACACGCCATCGGCGTAGTCTATGCTGCCCGCTTCAAGCTAATGAAGGCAAAGCCTCAACTTGGGTCGTAATCGCATAAAGATCCATCATTTACATGCGTCCGTCGTAGCTCGTTTTCAAGAAATGCTACTGGAGTGTTGGACAGCAATTCACCTTCGTTTTCACCACGTGCTAGCCGCCATCAATCGATGGCATCGTTAGCAAGACGTGGCACCTATGTGAGTGCCCAACCTCCCAGGTCGTCTTGGCGTCGCCATTTTGAGAGCCCTTCCCACCAAACACGAGCGCAGTAAGATCTCTCAACACTCTTGACAACCCGTTGACGTCGCCAAGTGCCTCCGCCCCGAGACGAACGCTACGCGTAAGTGCCAACAAGCTGTTTTCGCAGCACGTTGCATTTTGCCTGCTCTTGTCACCGCCATCTCGGCTTGCGGGCAGCACCTGTCACCGAGCACATGGCACTCACGTCTCACCTTGCCACCGAGCTCTTCCACCTGTGTATCCCTTTCTACTCTCTGCCGGGGCTTTCGGTGCATCCGCAGCAACATAATCCGAGCTGCTCGCGTGTAGGTTAGAATCGGTCTTTCACGTCTGTCAAGTCTCGGGGTCGAGTCACTTTCAGAGTTACCATCCATCGCACGAGGGAACGAGCGTTAGGACCCCACAGCCGCCTCACGAGAACCGATCGCCCTACGCTTTTCTCTGCAAGAGAGAGAGAGAAGTCCGCGTACGAGACGCCTGTCCGTTCCTTTCGTTGTCATCACAGGATCGAATAGTCCCTCTCTTGTCGCCGCGATGGATGTGCGCGACAAGCTAACGTTGGCGCACCCGGCGACAACCTTGAGCAACCCGATCAGCGTCATCACTCCGAGTGGCTTACCAGTCGTAGAGCCATTCCGGAATTTCGCCGTTGGGCCCACCGTGTCTCCGGCCTCACGGCTCACCACCAGTACCATCATGCAGCAGCAACACCTCTCTGAAAACTCCAGCAATCCCTCCAATATCATTGATGATACGAAGGACAAGGCCGCCCTATCCTTTATTCTGTCGTCGTCCGATTCCGAATCGGATACCGAAGACTCGAGCTTCAAAAAGCGCGGATCCATTACTGGCGCTAACGTTGTCAAACGGAAGCGCACAGTGGTGCCATCAACATCGGACACTGCGGCACCCGTCCGTAAAGGCAGCAAATTCTGCACCATCGAGGGATGCACCAGTCGTGCCAAGCACGCCAAACGCTGCTGGAAACACGGCGGATCAGTGAAATGCAAGGTACCGGACTGCATCAACCGTGCCAAGTCCAAGGGTGTCTGCTGGTCGCACGGCGGAGGCACCGTGTGCTCGTTCGAGAATTGTGATACAATCGCCGTGTCGAACGGATTTTGTTGGGCTCATGGAGGCGGCAAGCGCTGTCAGGTGCCCAACTGTTCCAAGCCAGCGTACGAACGTACGCAGAATTACTGTCAAACTCATTATGAAGAGCTGGGAGGTCCCGGAACAAGCTAGATGTATGCGTTCTCAAGTGTTATCGTTAGAAAAAGTATAACTGCGTTTGACGTTTTCGTGTTTTGGTATCAATCTGACGTGGTTAAATGATATTGGAACGATTATGGGTCGACGGGAACCTCTTCCCGCAGCGAAGAGCCAGTAACTACGCTTCCTAAGACCGAACACAGTTTTGCCACGGTGGTCTGGTGAGTGAGGTACGAAACTAATGTTGAAATTTTGGGATCAACGTGCTCGAGAGCTGAGTTCTGAGCTTCCCCCACCGAAAGTTGTGCGTCTATAAACTATATTACGGCAGGACCCTACAGTAAACAACATATACTACACGAGAGAGACACACGCAAACGATCCCATTTCGGTGAGTATTCGAAGGATTCTTCGCTTTCACCTCACCGAAATCGCTCATCGTCTCGTTTGAGGCGGAGCCAAGAGAATGCTGTTTAGCTGACCGTCAACAACAGCTGAGTGCCTACAACTGACTTTCTTTGATGGCAAGGATGGTCTTATCATACGGAAGTTAGTGGTAATATTTCGCCAAGATGACCATGTTGACGAGCACCGTATGTTGATGTTAACACAGTCTGAACGAGAAAGGCCAAACTGTGCTTTTAGCATTGAGAAGTTCTACGGAGTTCTTTAGCGGTCGATGAGACGTTGACCTGGTCAACTGGACCTCCATTCAAGAGCGAACTTGAACTTACTCATACCTTCATTAATAATCACGCTATTGACAATGGCCAAGAACAGTGATGAAAGTCGAAACGTGTTCCCAGACAAGTGGATAACCTCGTTATTACTACTGCAAGCACCATACTTGTGGATAGTAATTAGCAAGAAGGTCACTATTCGTACTTATACGGAGTTAACTTCGACTATTGCTAACATTAGTATGCCTTCACTTGCTTACTAAGTGCATTGATCGAAATATTTTGTTCGTTCCTTACGTGAGTCCGGTTGAACGAAACACCAGTTGCATTGATAAGACCTGGAGTAAGATGAATAAAGAATGTAAACGTAAGGTTACAGAAGGTTTAAATTACTCATGTATACCGAGTTCCTGAATCACAGTTTACATTTACTACACGTATATGTCCATTTTTGGTGTCTATACGTCGCAATTATACTTGACGTTGGTAGCTCTACGGAGAAAAATATATCTCACAAAACTTGTTTTGGTTGTTATTTTACGGTACATCCTCGATTAACAACGTGGCTGCGCTCCTCTTCCATCTTATACCGATTCCTCACTCAAAATACATCACTCTCTTGCTCATGAGCGCCTAAGCACCACCAACAAGCACTCCACATCAAGCGAGCATCTACACTAGCGAGCGTGGTGTCGTATTTGACATGGACGAGCTGTAGAGTTTGCTCGACACATTAGAGGACTACCTGCCCCTATGTTTTGACGAGTGGGAATAGGTTGTCTCTATCCACAACCAGCACGTTCGCGCTAATAACTAGACTACCATGCAGCACAGGAGATGTTCCGAGCTTCCAAGACCATCTCAACCCGCTTGCTAGGTCAAGTAAACCAAAAATCACGAAATGCGTCCAGCATCCATAAAGCCTGCATCACTCGCCCTCTCATCAATCACAACTGCGACCACAGCCAAGCCTCGGGATGAAGTCGTCATGGGGCTGCTACGAATGCAAATGCTCCAGAGTCAGGCTGATAAGCGTGCTCGCTACGCAGTACTGCAAAATCAGCGTAAAGAAGAGCGCCGCCGCTGGGAGGAGGGGCGAGTACAAAGAGATCAAGAGTGTCAGGAAGACTGTGAACATCGCGAGGATGCGGACCGCCGTCATGAACAAATGATACAGATGATGATGACTGCGGTGAGCTCAGGATTCAAACCTCGAGAGTATGTCCGGGCTAGTATTCAAAGAGTGCATTAGCTGTTCCCTCAATTCTCTTAGAATAGAAGCTCGATAAGATTTGGTTAAGACCTACGCAACAGGTGCGAAGATTGAAAAATAGCATAATCGAGCGCAAGGTGCACTTGCGTTCTCCCCGTTCCTCATACTTAAGTCTATCCTTCCACCGAGGGAACGCACCTTGAAGTGCACAAATTTACCACTCAACCGACTGGCGTAGGGATGTCACTTGGCTACCGATAGCTGTTGATAACACATCGTCTTGCTCACTCTTCAGTAAAAAGTCGTAGGAAACCTTCACGAACGCAGACTCTACGACCACACATCCTCCTGTTGCCATGGGAACCTCCAGTTTTGCCCCATTCTGCAATTTGCAAATCGTGTATGCACCCTTGTGCGTTAAACGCGCATGCAATCACTATTGCTTGAGGGGAAACGCGAAGACGCTGTTAACGCAGCGGTCGTGAATCCAGCCGTTGTAGAGCATATTCTGAATCTCAAAGCGGCTAGAGGCCTCCAAACGCGGTTTGGTACTGTCCATAACAGCGTATACAGAATCAACAATGTGTTTCTGATTTTGATCGCATCTTAAAACTGTCTGGCGTCTGAAGGCGTTGTCATCTTCACTTTCTCTTTGAGATTCGCCTGAAGTAATTTGGCTAGTCGTCTTCCCAACCGTAGAAAGAGAGACATCACGGACGTTGTCACGCCAAATACTAGTCTGTGAAATGAAGTCAGTCCTCCTGAGCTACCCCACGAAAATACCAAATCCAAAAACTGATCGGCGTTGATGCGGGTAGCCACGTCAAATCTCGGGCGAATTTAGCCTGGCGATCGTCCCATCTACATAATACGGTTGCATAACGGTTCAAAACAAACTAGGATATAGCGACAGCAGCATGATGGAACTCGGTGAGCGTAGATTGCATCCCAACCCACTCAACCACTGGAATGCTGACCTGTAAGGTAGAAACAGGGCCCTTCTTGTAAAGTGGTTCTGTACTCGACGCGAGCTGACAGTGCTCTACCTCTTACTTTGCACCGGTGACAAT
>PCFV01000362.1:0-31335 GCA_002812785.1 Phytophthora litchii | reverse complement strand
CGACGCAGTGAATGGCTCGTCATATTTTATGTTATGGCTTGTTGCATTGTAAGTGGCATTTCCTTCAGCGAGTCGCGTATCACCTCGGTAATATAACTTGCAACTTGGGTCGTTTGCGCTGCCGTTTTTCAGCTGGTTTGTGCTCATTGTCTGTACTCATTTGGAGGCTCTCCCAGTAGATGACAGTTTCCTCCTGCGTGTACGTTTGATTTCCTAGTAGATCTACCTCAGTACCAGCTAGAACAAGTATTCTGAAGGTTCATCATAGCACACAAAGAGAACTCAACATGCGTGCAACATGCACAGCTGCCATCGTCCCGGTGATTTGAAGATTGAAACTCCTTGAACGACCGAAGTCTTAATTCGGGCTATACGCGAGAACAATTTACCCGATGCAGCCACTGATAGCTGCTGCTTTCGAGCGAAGCAAGTATCAATAGCTCTTCCAAACGTATGCCACGTCATAATGAGTAATGCCGCATCATGTACAGACTTTACGCCCGTAGCTACATCAGCATGCAATACTAAATATTCCACCAGTGCGCACAAATCTTTTATGGTGCAACCAGGAGCGTCATTAGTCTGAACATTGGCTCGCAAATTACGCTCTTCAATTGAATTTGGCATTTTTTCTCGAATTTTTGCCACTCTCTTTGAATCCGAAAGAACATTGTTGTAGCGTTCACGTAATAAGTTGACAATCTGCGAAATATAGCCAAGAGCGGTCGACTTTGATAGAAATCCATCTACTGCGCGGGCTCTGTTGCTTTTCTTTGTCTGTAAGAAAATAGAGAAAGCTGTTAGAAGTGAGTAGAAGTTCTAAATTAGTAGGCTACTATCAGGAGATAACGATAGATGCATTTTATCTTTGGACTCCCTACTAAGGCCACTGACACAAGAAACTCAGTGAAGACCTTTACGGTGGTGAGCTCTTGGCCAACAGTACCAGCAGGTGCGTCAAGACCCCGCGGAGCTCTTCGCACCACTAATAGAGACGTGTTGTGGAAGTGGTTACACTTCTAGAAGGACATCCGGATTATCCTAACTTATACTGTAAGTGCACCAAAACCTTTGTTTGTATGCTCTCTTACAGTGTAAGTTGTGTATATTCCGGAATATTCCAGATATAAGACGGCTCACACTTAACCTAATCCTACTCATCTTGTATTGGTTCGAATGCCCCAACAAGATAGAATAAAAACGCTAATTGGCTACTGTAGGCTGGACTACTTTATAGGGCTCTGGTGTCCGGAAGATTACTACTTATCCTACAATAATTAGAAACTATTTCATATGAAATCCATACGGAATCACAAATTATGCCCGATCAGAGATGTCCAATTACTAACTATTTATCCATACAGAATAGTGTGAAAGTACAATTCAATGAATTGACGCTTACTTGGTTCAATTAAATGAATCGTCTGCAAATCGATGGTTGCCTATTGCGCCTGGTTCTCTCCTCATTCAGCAATTTGAGCTCCAGTCTTCAACTACTCCAGACAAAGGTTCCTGATTCGCAGTACCACCATCATTCCTACACCTTTGTAGCTCAGTGGTATAGCGGGAGCTGATACCTCCAGGCCGCTGGTTCGAATCCAGCCGGGGGTACTCTCATATAACCTTGATCATATGCAGTGTGTCTGTGTTTAGAAGGCTGTGTGTAATATGTCAGGTACGATGTTGTTCACTG
This sequence comes from Phytophthora litchii, assembly GCA_002812785.1. Lineage (NCBI taxonomy): Eukaryota > Oomycota > Peronosporomycetes > Peronosporales > Peronosporaceae > Phytophthora > Phytophthora litchii. The sequence goes on along the minus strand of PCFV01000362.1, from coordinate 29,642 downwards.
GTGCGATACAGGAGTGCAATCATCTACAATAGAGCCGCTGTATCTGAGCGCAAGGTACTGTGCGCCAAGCGACCGATACGCACCAGGATGCGAAATGCGGAGACATCGCCAACGTTCCTCAGCGATGAAGACTTGCGAGTGCCTGTCTTCTTGTCGAAGAAACGCAGGCGCTCATTTGCAAGAGCGTTCATGGTCAACCCAAGAGTCCATAACGCGTTCTTTCACTGATAGTACGCAGCAACGCCGGAAACATCAGCTCTTTAAGGCTCCGGTGGTATCGTGAACGGCTTGTGGTACAGTGCAATTATTATGTTAATAGCCGCCTTGACCTCTGCTCGCTTGTTTTATTCTTTCTTCCGTTTGATCGTTTCCCAGACATGACCGGTGTACTGACTGAAGAAAGATCCTACAAGTGTGGTTACCGTCGCAAGTAGTGGTGAGACTGGTTCTATGATTGCTGTAGGCACAGTGTTGACGGTGTCTCCTGCTCGTGAGAGCAAGCGCGTTTGTATATCCGCGATTCTCCCAAGTCGCTCGCTGATACTAACTAGTTGTGGTAACACGTTTTCAATTACGGATGGCAGAACCGAATATCCACCAGCCACAGCATGATCGGCGTGCGCATGCTTTACGGCTTGCTAATGTGTACGCACATGTGCGCGCTGATACAGAGCAACCCTAGCGGGCATTGGTGGTAGCTAGTTCAATCTCGTAGCAGTAGCGACACACCTGTACTGCAGCACCAGAGCTTCCTGTCGCCTCCAGTACAGTCTCTGTGTGCGCCAGGAGGGATGCAAACATTGCATCAACTACCTCACCATCCACATTGAACTGAACATCCGCGAAACCAACCGTATGGCGATCCAGCTCATCACGAAGGTTTTTTCAACCGCCCATACTCCGCTACTGAGAAGCGCTGCTGAAGGTCATGAATTGAAGGTGTCGACACCGGTAAGTCAGGAGCTTGGTAACCCGCTAATACTTTAGCAACACTCCGGTCGTCTTTGGTAGTTGTTCTGATGTAGGTAAACGCTTTAGTGATAGATTCCAACAACCAAGCGCCGAACGTTTAAATCCATTGAATAGCCAGCTTTGGTGACGCATTTGCGTAAGCGGCAGAATGACTGGGCATGTTTACAGTCACATTCATACTAATTGCGGGCGGCATTTCTTTGAGAGTTTCTTTCATAATCCCTGTTATATAGCTGGCTACCTTTGGTCTCTTCCTCTCGCGTTTATGAGGCGGCTTTGCCGCTGCGTCATTATCCTCAGCAAGTTCTTCCGATACATAAACGCCTCTTCTTGAGAATATGGTTTGCCACCAGGTAGATCAGACTCAGCGAACTGGGGCGACAACGGGAAAAGATGCTCAGAAGGTTCATCATAGCATAAAAAGAGAAGTTAAAATCCACGAAGCATACACTGTTGCCATCTCACTGGAGACTTGTAAATAGACACGCCTTGGTCTTTTCTTATCGAGTAATGAGTTATTTTTCTTGACTTTATAAATTCCGGACAATTTCACAAGTAAGTTGGAACCTAGGCTGTTCTAACTGAATGAAATATTGGATTTTGAATTGTAGCCCTATTCGCGCTCCCCATTGGATTAATTTGTGATACTCTAAACTTGCGGGTGGAGTAGATACTCTTATTCTACAGGTCAATGTATGATCCCGTACGAAGCAGAATAAATATTGTGGAACTCTTATAATAGGGAACTTCACGATTTTCCTTAATGGGGTGTCTACACAGGATCGACGTAAAACATGGAGTCTTTACTGACATTGTGATGTATCTTGGAAATTGGAGAATTGAACATTCCCTTTGATTGGCGTTGAGCAATGCGCAGTCGATGATTTTCCTGCCGGATACAATCTCGTTAGCAACAAGAACAAGTTCAGACATTCGTCATTTTGCTCACCTCGTCGAAAGCGTGTTCAAAGTGAGTGTGTCGGTGCAATGCCTTGGCAGCTAACCGCATGGTTTCGTGCTGCTCTATCAGTGCTTGTTGACGTTGAGAAAATGCTTCTATCCGGTTGATATGCGCAAGTAAGATCCGCGACTTGGCTTCTTCTCTTCGTTGCTTGCGCACCTTGTCGAACTCGAAGAACAGCCGATCAACTTCTGTGGCAACGATAGAAACTCGGTGAGTACGTATACAAATTGGTAGCAACAACAGCACACACAACTAGGGACGTACCAGTGCTTTGCGTGATTGCTACACCTATAGGTGACAACACAATCGAGTCACTTTTTCTAGTATTTCCTGTCGATATGCCGTTGTTTGACGAGACTGCAACCTTCTCGACCAACTGTGCGGCATGCGCTCGGACCCGGTTGACATAACTCTCCTGGTAAAATATGGTTGGGTCCTGTCCAGGTTGATTCGATTGGAGTCGAAGGTGCTTTATAAAGCTGCCATAATGCACCTTTGAATCATCCATTTGCAGCTGATCGTTAAACTCGACCAAAAGTGCGCGAGCTTGTAGTTCATCTAACCCAAAGTTAGGTGCCTGCAACCCGTCAATCAGTTGTTTTAAAGTGATGAATCCGGATCCTCCTGGGTCACGCGACTTAAACGCTGCGTGCAACACGGACTTTCGCGAGCCGAATCCAATTGGACTCGTGTACCAGTGTTCATTCTTGTAACCTTTGGATGCGCTTTCGTGCGAGTCAATGGTAGTTGCGAGCACTTGCTACAGGAGGCAGCGGGATACAAAAAGATGCAGCACGGACGGACAGCACACAAGTTAGTCACTTTCGAGTACTCACCACACAGGAGCAAATCGTGCAGTGTACCTTTGCCTTTTCGTGTTCAGCTAGTTGAGCTTCTCGTGGCGAGAGTTTGCTCTTAGTCCTGCACTGTCCCCCTCGGATGGCCGTTCCACTGGTCGAGCTCGGGTATAGCAATGGCAGCTTGAACTTCTCGTGTCTCGGCAGTTTGATCTGCCTCGCTACACCGTCCACACTGTCACACGGTAGCACTCCTGCCGTTTTCGTGTCTTGCGTTGCGGCACATCGAGTGTCTGTAAAGTTCGACGGCTGTCTAAGCACGTGGTTTACCCCAGTTCGAGCCTCACAATTATGGGTGATCGAAGGCAGGTTTGTGCTGCCCAAAACACCTCGTCGCTGCCTCATGGTCCACCCTCCGCCTCACCTTCCGACGTCTGATACAATAGGACCGGGTTTAACAACACAGGCAGAGGGAATAAGTCGGCTGGAATTCTAGCTCGGCAACCGCGTGCAACGTGCTCGTATAGCGGCTGAGGTGAGTCAACCAATGACACATGTTGAAGCTGTTCTCTGATGAGCTTATCCGAGATGGCTACATCGGATGAGACTCGAGGATGAGACCGATTTAGCTGACGAATGCTAAATTAATGGAGACATATTTTGTCTGACTCCTTGTAAGTTGGCAGTGCCGAGCGTTTTGTTTGTATCTTCGCAGAGGAGTGCCGCGCATTTGCAAGGCGTTCTTTAGTCGACAGCATTGTGGGAGTCGCTATTACTTAGATGCTGCTGCTTAGTGCAAACCGCAGTTTGCAAAGCAACGCGGATCGTCGTGACAGATCCGAGTCTGTAGGAGACGACGGGCGCTGGGCTGGGTCCACTCTGGCAGTCTCTGCGCGTCGCCCGTCCTCACGTCCCCGACTCTCTTTTACACACGCAAGATGCGTTGTTGGGCACAATCGGGGCTTGTCTTGCCATTTGACTGCACGTCGTATTCTGTTGACCCCGGGAGAAATCGCCATTGGCTTCTCAACACAGGGAAAATACTGAGCGCGTCGACTCGTTACTCGCGTCTACGTACCATTGTATAGGGCCGCTCTTCCCGAGTGACATCGGCTGTCCCAGCTGGGCCAAAGGCAGCATTTCGGCAGTACCCACTCGACTCCTGTAACGACGGCACCAATGCCAAGACGCCCCACACGGTGGCTGCGAACCAGTTGTCGAACGACAAAGTTTTCAAAACTTACCAATTGTTGCGGTTCAGTGTCGCAGGACCAGGACCAGAAGCAGCAAACAATGTCGCGACGGGCAACTTGGCATTCTCGTCTGCACTCGTTGCAATTTGTCATTTGTACTTTGTATGGCTCACTCCTACACAAAAGTCCAAGCAGAGACTTTGAGGCTAATTCGTGCTCGAGCTGTGATTGGCGGACGAAACGCCGTGTCCTCTTGTCACTTGTCTTCAGTATCGGTGTAAAAACGGGTCGAATAGAGCAGGAGCGATTAGGTCGATCAGAGCCAGTTGGTGAACTGACTTCTACCGGTGGAGAGGCATCCGACAATCGCACACTTTGGCAGAGACCGCGAAGCGCACAAGAAGGCGAGGAACGGTCGAAAGAAACCGCTTCGAGTGCTTGTAGCAGTAGCAACAGGTACACAGGAACTTCCGAGACTTGCCAACCAGCATCAGATCAGCAATTTGGTATGAATCATCGCACCAATTCCAATGGACCTTCGCGTCGTGCCGGTCGCAGTCGCAATGGCGTGAGCATCCCAGGACTCAACGTCGACATTGAGATGCTCGTGCAGAGCACACAGGGTTCGGCCATGCATTTCGGTCGCAAGACGGCAGGCGAGAAATTCCATGGTTGGCTGTGGAAGAAGTGTGGACGCTTTTCCAAGTGGCGGAACCAGCATTTCGTGCTTGACGGTGCATTATTGACGTATTATGATACGTTCCCGACAGACCAGTTTGTCTCCGAGTCGTCGTTGATGCCAATTCAAGGTGACAATCTCTTTACGACGAAAAGCGAGTCGACTCCTGCAGGTGCAGTGCGTGTGGCACATGTTGAGACTTCGCAGAAATCCAAGATTGCTTTCAAGGTATTTGCTGTCAGTGGCAAGATCATCGATGTGAGAGCCAAGAATGAGACGTTGTGCAGACAGTGGGTGGATAGACTGAATGAAGCAGCGGCTTTGGCAAAGCGTCAGGAATCGCTTAATGGAACTAGCACTACCAGCACTGCATCGTCGACACTTTCAGTGGGTTACTCGGATTCAGAACTGGACTTGCAATGCAACATTGTCGACAAGAGCGGTTGGATCGAGGTCGGGGACCGCAAGTCGAAACGAGCGCGTTTTTGCGTCATGCAGGGCAACATGTTCACTGTATATGACACGGAGGACGCTTGGGCTGTACCGCTAAGTCGTGCATATGTGACCCATGCAGAGAAGATCAGCGAATCGACCTGCGAGTTTTCCGTATCGACGTCTGCCGGTAAAAGTACAAAGACGCTCATGTGCAAGGCAAGGTCGCAAGACGAAATGCACCTGTGGATGGAGGCACTGAGTAGTGCGTTTGATTAAGCGCTTTTCATGCACCAACCGCGATGCGGTACCCAGCGTAGTAGATATGATGGCCACGCCAAGTTTTTCCAGTCCGAACAGCGACTTCGAGCACCCTATCATCGTTGCCATCCCCTTTCCAGCGCTTCTGTTCAATTGTCGCGGGGGTGGCGAGCGTTTGCGGCGTATTTAAATTATTCACCGACCGACAAGGCCGGCAAGTTAGTAGTAAGCGTTTTGTCGAGACCACGCTGTCGACGTGTAGCCGATTGGTAGTTGCATGCAGTTAAGCGAACAAACACGCGATCTTCATTCGTAATGTTTAAGATCATTGCTTTTAGCATGGTGTTCATGTCGCAGTTCAACGAGCAAGCTCGAGGTGGGATGGATGGCAAGATTCGATGCAATGCGTTGCAGAGCGTAGTATTGCTTTGCCATTCCATTGGCATCCGAGCGTCCATGGTCTCCGTTGTCCACCCAGTGCAACTGACATTTCAAGTGCAGACTAGCCATTCCAAACGTATCGTAACGAGATACGCAGAGGGGCACAGAGCACGTGGGTAGCCTTAGATAATTTGCAATCGAGCAACAGCAAGCGGCATCTTCTGCACTCATGTTTCGTGCACTCGCGGTTAAACCCACATAACTTCCTCATGTAGTTACAAATGCGCTAACAACGACACGCTGCAACACCTCAACGTTCGGTGAGCAACCGCCGCTCGCATTGACGGCATGGAGTCGGACAATCGCCAGCCCTGACCTGTCCACAATTGACGTAGTACATGGTGTACTGTGACGTACATGGAAGATACTTTGACAAGCATCACACTTCAACACGTTGCTGTTCAACTACCGGGTAAGGCATCAACCTCAACTTCCGAGATGCGTTCAGCAAATTGTTAATTACATTCCTGAATTATTATCCACATACCTGAACACGTATCCAGGTTCGCCGCTCCAAGTAAAGAGTAATTCGGCCACACTTTGACGTTAGCTACTGCTCATAAGACTTACACAGTTAGTCACCATCGTGGTTCCGCATAAGATCCTGAAGCCCTCGACGATTGAGTCGCTGATGTTGCTGCATGAGCACCATCCGGCGCTTATCGCTGATAACATCCGTGGAGTTCTGGTCGAGGAGCTCCTGACGCACCTCATTCTGTAAGGCGTAGAGGATTTCAGTCATCTTTGGCCGCCGTTTGGGATTCGAGTCCAAACAACGCACAATGAGCTCGCGCCGACAGGGCGAACATGACGGCGGGATGGTTGGTCGCAAGTCTCCGCGTGATACGCCCATCATGATGTCAATGGTCGTGTAGTCCTTGGGCAGATCATGATACGGTTCTTGCCTTGTTTCGAGCTCTACGAGAATTACACCAAAACTGTAGCAGTCCACTTGCGTGTCGTAACGCTCTTCACGTAGAATCTCGGGTGCCAACCAATACGGCGTACCAACGATCGTACTGAATAATTTACCTGGCAGCAACTGACGCTTGGACTCGCCAAAATCCGACACCTTGCACGAATAGGTGCGAGTACACAGTAAGTTGGAAGACTTGAGATCACGATGCACGAGCGGTGGATCACAATTGTGCAGATAGGATACACCTTGAGCCACATCAGTAGCAATCTTCAGCAGCGGGTCACTCCAGGCCAGTGCAATAGAGCTACGCAACAGCGACAGCACGTCGCCGCGTTCGAGGTACTCCATCACGAGGCCAACGTTGGACAAGTTGTCGAACGTTGCACCGATGAACAACACAATGTTCGGGTGTCGTAGGCACGCCAACAGCTCCACCTTGCTCTTGAAAGCAGCAAGGCCCTCGACTGTTAGGCACGACTGTGCCAATCGCTTCACCACAACATCCGTCTGGTGATATTCGCCCACCAAAACCTCGCCGTTTGGCGTCTTAGCCAATATCTCCTTCAACTTAAGGGCTGCAAATGGGATGGACACTGTCATAAACAATTCCATATCACCCGTTGCACTGAGTGCTCGCTCCAGAGCCTCCTTTTCACCGCGAGTCATAGCGTTACGATTCTCCAGCCCAATCTGCTTTACAGACAAATCCAATTTCAGCGTTGTGTTGATACGCTCAGCACGCACTTTGGAAGCGTACGCCATCCGGGCCGCACGATCCTCTGAGTAAGTGGCTGTCAGCGTAAAGCATGTGGGTAAGAACACGCACAGGAAAAACAGGAACGCCTCGTTGCTCATGACACGTCTACTGGACGATATCAGCGGCGTCGCGCCCAAAAAGCACAACATAAGCGTTGTAATCCACTCTGCCACAGCCAGCAAAAGCACATGGGTGAAGTCCAGTTTCATGGCTATTGCAACGATTCCAGCAAACGCGGCCAACACCGCCAACACACCCATAAGCAACGAATACGCCAGTTTGCTATCATACAACTGCAACCACGACAACAGCGTCATTTGGCCATCCACTCCGGAGATCTTCCCCCACTCCGACGTATCATACCATGACGAAGGCATTATCGTGTCCACGGCACAGACCATTCCATTAGCCAAGCTCTGTTGTAAATTCTTCCTCATTCCAACAAGTTCATGGTGCACAAATACCGACAATCCCACTGACCAGCACAAAATAATCAACGACGCAATAACTTTCCAATGCCGTCGAATGTAGTACACTCCAATCCTCAACCTCATACTTCCTTCAAAATACTTCAATGGCAGCATGCCATAAATCACTGCAAAAGGCGCAAAACTCCACAATAACCACGTCAGTCCTTCATCCTTGGACATGGGCTCAATGAACGAGACACAACTCGTCTCTGTATCATTCAACGTCACTGAAGGTTCTTCATCTAACAATGACGCGAGGAGATTCACCCACTCATAGTCATTACCTGAGGGTGCAATACACGTGTCTTTAAACCTTTGGAATAGGAAATAGGCAGCTCCTTCAAAGGCCACAAGAGCCAGCATGAGTCTACGAGCCACTGGGAAATCCACCGTGGAGGAATAGAGTTGGTACGATTCCTCCATCCTCTCATCTCGGAAGTGATTGCTCAGCAACTTCAGGTCTACACGAGGGTCCATATGTGCTTGCCATGTTGCAGAGCCTTGAGCGGAGAGCAATTGCACTCCACTACGAGTCCTTTGCGACGATTCTTCATCGTTTGAAGACGCAGAAGAACTGTGAGAAGAGTCCGACGACGAAGACGAAGAACGCAGTCTCTGCTGTGTATTACACGTGTTTGTATGTCCGTCTGGAGTTGCTATTCGACGGTAGACGCTGTCACCGTCCTGGTCCACATCCGAGCTCTCCAATACGTCCAAACGCCGCTCCATTTTCAACTGTCACTCGCTTTAGTGACGTATAATAGTCCACATTTGCTCCAGACTAAACTCTGTATACTCCCAAATCACAATATTGGGTACCATACAAACATCAAGAGACTGCTCAATCCATTTGCGTCAAAAGGCTAAACAAGCAGCGAGGGGGTACGCATTTGGACGTCAGCTCGAGCTCCGTACATTACAGCCGCTATGTCCTCAACGCGGCCTATTCCCATTGGAGGCAACGGTAGTCAACGCAGCTCCCCCGTGACGCGCAGTCCTAACGGCGCCGCGATGGTGTCGCACTCACTACCTGCCGATATGCACCACGTCCATTTGTCGCGCTTCATGACGAGTGCGAACGGCATCAGATCCAGCGGTTTACAGCCGCCTAGAGCACCGCGGGTGGGCTCAATGCCCGAGCCGAACTTCTTACAATTGGACAGTATGCCCGACTTGGCGCTAGGTCCGCCTGCCGAGTCGATTCATGAGGATTCGCCACCTTCTCGTGCACCTGCCGTGATTCAGGTACAAGGAGCAATACGTTGTGGGTTGTAGTGGTGTTCTAATGGTTTTTGACATGGGTTTCTGGATAAATTGCAGTTTGCCAGTTCGTGTCCGGGAGATATTGGGTTTTTGAGGAGCCAACCCCACAAGAGGCTCGTGGACGCCGCAACTAGAGCCGTATCTGGCCGAACATGATGATTTTGATCCAACCCCACAAGAGGCTCGTGGACGCCGTCACTAGAGCCGTATCTGGCTGAACATGATGATTTTGATATGTCTAAAAGCCCAGCTCTAGCTGCCATATCGGCGTTGAGAGAGAACATGCCACCTAGTGGCAATGAAGGAACTACACAACAAGCAGGCTCGTCCTACAGATCTTTTAGCACCCGTGCAGCAGCAGGAACACAACCCACAAGGCATTATTATGCGGCAGATGAATCGTCAAGTTATGCAGTGAGCGCAGAGCTTTTGGAGAGACTGAGCATTACATCAGAGGAAGAAGGAGAAGATGCGGAGGACCGGGACGAGCGCTATAGGATGCCGGGATACATTTCGCAAATGCCAGCAGACCCGAGACGGCGATCTGAACGGCGCGGATCGTATGGCAATGTGTCGGATACTGGTGATACGGGCATCTTTGAATTTGACGACCAATAGACTCGGCAGGCGATAAACAAACACAAAAATGGCAAAACAACTGAAAGACTATTGTGAACGTGAAGACAAACGTACTTCATGACAGGACTCGTGTAGTTTGCCTTAAATGAGTGCGACAGACTTGCCCTGGTATTGTCAGGCTGGCAAGAACACAAGAGCGAGCAGATATAGGTATTGATTTAGCCTAGGTTGTCGTTGGTGGATTAGTGTGTAGTAGTACCACAACACTAAATGCATTTGCTTTTGAACTCGACGACCAGCGAAAAACCGATAACGAGGAAGTTCCCACTTGCACCTCAGTGTTTGACTTGATAAAATCCACTATTTACACATGTAGTATACAAGCTTTGTGCAAGTATCACGTTCTTCAAGGAATAGTTGCACAACGGTCTTCCATGGACCTATAGCTGCGTCAGAAGCCCATGACAGTTCGCTGACATGCGCAAGTGTACGAGAGGGAGCTGCGACGCTGATCTCTTCGCATACTCCGGATGGCGATGGTCCGTAGCCTCGTCTGGACTTGGAGCACGACGCAGTTTCCTCGTGCCATATACTATAGACCGTTGCAAATAATTTTTTTGCTGACGACGAACGGAAACGGTGTTTTGCGATCGTCCACAATCAGTGGATTTTCTGTCCACCTGTCTCAATTTGAAGTTTGTCCCTGTTTCACATTGATCGATTATGTGTTATTATATGTTATCACAGGTTAGTTTGTAAACAATATTTACTATTTGCTGAAACTGCTGCATCGAATAACAAAGGTTATCAAATTTGGTACTGCCACACCACCCATACAAAATAAGAACCCATCGAACCAGAATCTGGTTCGGAGGGGCGACATCTATCTTACTATCCAATTCAGTCGTACAGACGGCAGAATACAGGATGTCAGACGATAAATCGTCGCGTCGCTGCAAGAAATGCACCTAGCAGGTCAGGCCTCGACGCCAATTTCCTCATTTCCTTTGGTGTCACACCACAATCACCTCCGATCATGATAGTCGACGCGAACCAGGAGTTGCATCTGTTGCAACAACAATCACACACCTCGCCACACGAGCTCGTACAACGCCCCAAGATCTCCCCACTCAAGCGTCGCCCCAATGCAACAGCTCACTGGCAACACCTTCGCTCTCACATGAGGCAACTAACGCGCGGCATGAAGCGCTGCAGACTTGGCCGTGTGGACGGAGAGAACAAAGAGCTTACATGCAGTCCTGCTATCCTGCACAGGGACTTCTGGTTGGAAGCTCTGGATGAACAACACCGCTATGGATTCCACCTGCGAGCATTCCACAAAGTTTGGAAGCACGAAATGATGCAACACGAGAGAAGTTGCAACAGTGAAGATGCTTCTTTTTTCCACTGGCTGGACCATGGCAATGGGAAGAATGTGGAACTGCCAGAATGCACGCAACAGGAATTGCGTACCACACATGTGGAGTATTGCAACACAGAGCAACGCAAGAAGTACGAGATTAAATTTGTATCAGACAATGAGGTCAGCGTGCAATACGCAGTATCGGGACACGTCGTGCATACGGACGAACGCAGTAAGTGGATTTTCGTGATGGATCTCTCGGGCCACATGTACCTTGGTCGTAAACGAAAAGGTCGTTTCCACCACTCGAGCTTCGTGGCGGGTGCACCAATCTTTGCAGCAGGCAAAATTATCATCAAGAACGGCATTATTATCGCCATTGAGCCTCATAGTGGCCACTTCAAGCCACGACTAGAGAACCTCCTAGCATTATGCTCAATGCTGGCTACTCATGGTGTGGACATTGATGATATTGCATTCATTAAGCCCAAGAAATGGACCTGTGCTTGGCCATTCCCGTCACAACCGGACCTTGAACTCGAAGATTTTGCCACTGCTTCAGACACGGACTACGGCGCAGATAAATCTGACTCCGAGGAACCTCAGATTCTGCTACCTGAAGTGGAAATGCAGTAGAGTAGAATGAAAGTCTGTAATATTTGTATTTATCGCGAATTGGCGATACCGCGTTCGGTTTGAGCCACACGAATAAATGTCCTACTACTTCGGTGTACGAGTGTCATCTTCGCTACGACCTCTACCGCCGCTTATACTCGCATGCCTTAAATTCAATCGGACCCACGTTCTGTGGTTTGCGCGACGACTTGACAAACTCGAACAGCACGAACATCTTGTTGCGCTCGTCCTTGTGCTTGCAATCAAAGCCCATTTTACGCAGAATCTGCACGAAACCTTCAATGCCGCCTAGCAACTCGTTTTCAAAACGGCTCTTCACCTCAGCAACCTTCAACACACCTCCAGGTTTCAGCACACGGTAGACTTCACGCACATACTCGCGAACACTCGTTCCCATAAGTGCTAAACAGTACACTCCAATATCCACAGTACCATCTTTCAACGGAACCTACACCAACAAAAAGCAGAAACCATCAGCCCCATCCTCAACCATAAACCCAAAGGAACTTACATTCGCAATATTACACGCCGTCACATGCGGTTTACGAGACACCAAATCGAATGAGTGCACTTTGTTCGACACACTTTCGGCTAATCTAGCATCTCCACAGCCGAAATCCGCCACAATAGCTTTCGGATGACGTCTACAGTGCGAAAACCAAACAAAACACCATTAATAAGCCCCTAATTTCTGCATTAGTATCTAATATCGACCACGTACTTGACGTAGTCGATGAAGGTGTCGAGGGGATTGGTGGGCCATTTATCTGCCATCTCCCGAAAGCCCTGATGATACACATCAAAGAGCTCTGGATCGTCCTGGAACGTGGAGAAAGCAGCGTCTCCTGTAGTCGTATACAACTGCTCATTGAGCATGCGGAACTTGCCGCCGTCGAGTTTGCGTCGCATCTCAGCCAGTCGCTCGGCAGGTGTCAAAGCTTTGGACTTGCCTTTAGCTTTACTTTTCCCATTGTTCTGCTGCTGTTTCTGCTGCGATTTCGACACGGTTGCAACCTGCTGTGTCTTGTGCTTCTGATGAACCTTTTTGTTGCCTCTAGAAGTGCTTACTTTGCCCTTGACACCTCCTTTGCCAACATCTTTGCGACTCTTCTTGCCCATTTTGAGAACTGGACGAGGGAGCAATTTGACACGATATCCTATACTAGGTTCTATCCTACGCTAGGATTTGTCCGGATTGTGTAAAAGCTGTGTACGTTGTGAAGTTGAAGTGAGCTGGTCATGGTTGGCAGAATGCCAAGCATGTGCGTCCTCGGATCGTTTCGAAGTGACGCAATCTCTGTCTGAGCATGGGATAGCGAGCGTTTCCATCGTGGTGAGTCCCACGGAACGGATCTCGTGCCGGCGCGTGCCATGCACCACCAGAAGCTTGTGATTGGCGGCGGGCGTGCTGCCCTGAGGTCACCACCGCAACTCGACGCAATTTGACTGGCCACCTCATTCAGCAGGAAAGACTCGCGCGGATTTGTTGACCGGCGCGCGTGGCTGCACCAACGGGATCACGTGCGATCCAGGAGAGGCGCGTGCCAACAGGAAATGCACAGCTTGACGCCTTCCGGACAGGCGTCATCTTTGCGTCACCTTGCTCATAACTCAATTGGCGCTGTTGAGCACAAGCTTTATCTACCATGAACGTCTCGTTCCTGTTGAATCCGCAGTCCTCGGACAAGAACCTTAAGGTCACACCGCCGACATCGCCACCGCCTTCGTTTCAACGTCTAATGGCTCTAGCACAGAGTCCAGAAGCAACGACCACTTCGTCGTCTCTGCTACTTTTGAGCTCGTATATTGCACCGATGGAGAAGATGAATACTAGCAGCAAGGCGGTCGTACCGCAATTGTCATTGGCAGCGTTGTGTGAAGCTAGCAGCGCTAGTAGCTGCAGCAGTGGCGATTCGTCTAGTGGTAGTGACGACGAAGCAGAAACTCAACCTGAAGCAGTGAAGCCGGTGTCTCCTGTCAAGCCGAAGGCGAAAGCTAAGACGACGCGGAAACGTGTCCGAAAGAATCGCACTCCACCGTGCCAAGTGGAAGGATGCAAGAACATCGCTGTATCTCGAGGCTGTTGCGTCCGCCACGGCGGAGGCTCACGTTGCAAGATTGAGGGCTGTCCGAATCGCGCGAAGTTGTATAAACTTTGCTTCCAACACGGTGGCTTCAAAACCTGTGCGACAGAGGGATGCACGAGGAAGTCCAAGCGATATGGTCACTGCTGGTCGCATGGTGGTGGTCGCATTTGTGTGATCCCCAATTGCGACAAGGTTTCGACCCAGGGAGGACTGTGCTGGGCACACGGTGGTGGTAACCGATGTAAGCTGGAAGGATGCACACGTCGCTCGTATCAAAAATACGGCTACTATTGCGTTGACCACGCATCTCTGAGTGAAGAGAAGGAATGAATGAATGAAGGAGTGAGGTGTTCCGACATGTACAATAGTCAGATCGGTGATTTATGATGTATGAAAACCAAGTTGCATGTATCTTCTGTCGGCTTCAACATGTAATACAAGTAAAAAGGATTGTGGTGTATTCAATACCTCAGTGCCTTCTAGCGGTGATCTCTGTTGAAGGGAAGTCTAGTTTGTTTGATCAGTCCAACACTATTTTTGTTGGTCTGAAAGTAGTAGCCTTACTTATCAAGATGATGATCTTGGATAGCGTGTCCGAGAAGCTACGCTCGAAGCATGTGAGAACACTAGAACTTCTACAGAAAACGCTGGATGAGAATGTCGAGCTGCGAGAACGGGTAGCAAAACTGCAAAAGGTGTGAAGTGTTTGGCTGGTTCGCTTCATTTCGTAGTTTGCTAACTTTGTTCGTTCAAGGGCACACTTCATCTGGGTCAAGGCTTGCCACGATCAAACCTCTCTTCGGAGCTTGAGGATGAAATCAAGCGGCTTAAGGAAGACCATGCTCGTAAGCTAAAGCAAGTTGAAGAAGCCGCCAGGGTGAAACTTGCAGAGCAGATAAGTGCTGCAGAAGTCCTCACTGCTGCGAACAGCAAGCTAAAAAATGACATGATCACAATGGATGTTGCTCTACGGGATGCGCGTGACAGACTCAAATATGAGCGTCAAACATGGAATGAGGAACGAGCACAGCTACAAGCATCTCTAACTGACGCGACGAAGACTCAACCACCTGCAAGTCCGACTCAGTTTAAGCGAATACAAGCACTAACTGAGGTCATGATCGAGGAAGAAAAATCAAACCAAAGGCTTGAAGTGGAGCTCGAATTGAGTCGTCAGGCTTGTACGAACGCTGATGCTGCGCGTCGTTCGGTTGAAACTCAACTTGTCGAAGTGAAAATGGATTTTGCTCGAGTTACTAGTGAAACAGCATCCCAAAGTGAGCAAATTACAGCCCTACAGGCACAGCTTGCTGCCAC
Source organism: Phytophthora litchii (assembly GCA_002812785.1). NCBI lineage: Eukaryota > Oomycota > Peronosporomycetes > Peronosporales > Peronosporaceae > Phytophthora > Phytophthora litchii. The sequence continues at coordinate 14,512 of PCFV01000362.1, read as the reverse complement.
TGAAGCATTACAAAAGTCGCTCACCGAAGAACTAAAGACTGCACGTGAGCGTAATCGGACACTCGAGGCCAAGTCACCTAAGGAGCGACCATCGTCTGCATCATCCACAAAGCTACTGCTCCAGCAAAAGACACTGCTCGCACAACTACAGGATACAGAAGAGCGTTATGCGAAGCTTGAGATGGATCATCAAACGCTGCAGTCTCAGACTTCTAGATTACAGCAACAGCTTGCCAACGAAATTGCACAACGTAAAGCAGACAGTAGTGAAGCAGGCATCTTCGCAATCCATGTCGAGCTGAAACGCGAAAACTTTCAACTGCGTACACAAGTCGAAGAGCTCAAGGCACTGCAAAAGCGCTTTTTGACGTCTGCAAAGAAGAAAACCATGAGCTTCCCTTCCCTTTAAGTCCAACATGTTAAACACTCACATCGAGTCCTTGATTGCTCTATTGTCTTGCCCTCTCAGGCTGTAGCATTGCTATTCACTACGCACCTCGACAAAGTCAGCATCATTAAGTCTCGAGTGATCCATACGTGTGTCCAGCCGGATCAATACGTCTTCTGCTTTCTGCATCAGACAGTGGTTGATACTCAGTCATGAACTCACGTCGAACACGGTCACGATCGTTAGCATTGGGGGTCCGACGCGCAATCTCTGCAGCCTTCATGGCATTGCGGGTGATCAATGGTGAGCGTGAGAATGTAGACGCCGTGAGTGCCCCAGGTGTGCGAATCGGAGTCAACGCTTCTTCTAGTGGCTCCAAGTAAACGAAACCCGGTAGACGCAAAGTACCATTGTACACTGCCGTGCCCATCAATAACGCAAACATACCAGCAAGCTGCAGCCAGCTCCAAATCGTCCAGCGTTCACCAAATTCTCCTTGTGTGAAAAAATAAAAGAGCATCAAATCCGCACCCCAAACTGTAATCGGACGGAAATTGTCGAGAATCGCGTGCCAAATCGAGTTCAACAAGTACGTGACCGAAACAGCAAACACGTTGTAGCCAAGGATCACCAACAAGTAGATGAACACGACCACCTGAGCCAAGCCACTGTTCAGGAGCATCTGATATGCATCATCGAATCTCTCGTTCGAGCCCAAATCATTGCCAGGAACAAAATAGGCAACAGGATAAACGATGAAAGTGGTTAACAGTAAACCCCAAACCCCTTCCATGCCCACCACCACAAGAGGAGGTGCACTGTCACCTTCATCCATGAGTTTTTCTTCAAAAACGTATTGTACCGCTTGGATGGCACAACTCAACACGACCATAAACACACCAAAAGCAGGATGTTGGTTGGTGGAATTGTTGTCTTGACTGTCGGAATCGGCGAGACTCGTGGCACCGACCATCAATGCTGCCACCATGTTTAGACCAATGCCGATCCACATGTAACTGCGAAGTCGATCTTTCAGCACAAACACCTTGAGTAGGGCCACAAAGATGATGACTGTGCACTTCATCAACTGGAAAACACTGACAGTGACGTAAAGAAGACCCAGATTGGCAACAAAAGTTGCAAGTAGGTCGAATGCCGCTGGTAAAGCAAGCAAAAAATACATTTTGCGTGGAATCCGGTAACGGTATTTCACTATTGGCAAATGAAGAGAGTTAGTATCATGAATTTATGAGTAAAAACTTTCAATACACTTACTTCCGTTGCGGTTGCGACGCCACTGTTTTTCCACGTGATAGTGGTAGGCCCAATGGATAGGGAGGGCAAATACCATGGCCAAGAACATGAGCCACGTTTGGAAAATGGGTTTCTCGAACTTTTTCACCTCTCCGTCGAGGCCAACTGAGTCCACACCGTATAAAATCTGCCAAGTGGCAATTATCAGGTTAGGATAGTGTTAAAGCGACGATGCGTTTTCGTCAAAACGCACCTTGCCAGTTCTGGTTTAGGTAATCAAGGCAAATGCAAACAACGTTTCGGTTAGTTGGTGTTAAACATGCAAATGATGTTGCACGTACAGGGTGGTGCCCGTGCCGGTGATCAACCCCATGACGAAGACCAACGACTCTTTCGTACCGCACGACATTTCGGCTAGATTGTCTAAACTCCGAGGCTTGTGTCTTGCGTAGTCGGATCGATAGTGAGGTTCTTGCAGGAAAAAGAAAACCATGAAAAGATACCTTCAGAAGATCCCATCGATTTCGGCCAATCAGCAGCCGTTTTCGGAAAGTATCCGATGCGGATTGGCCAAGGCAATTGGCCACAGCATACAAAAAGCAAGTGAAATGCAGAATCAGGTGCCGCTGATCGAACGTGACGTGCGAGGAGGGAATATGTCGCCGAAGAAATGAATGGCGGGGAGCTATGGTCCTACACCGGCATGACACAATCCACTTTTACATTGGATGGATGCAATGCAAGTGCAATGGAGTCATGCCAGCAACATCCACAATTGCATTTTCGATTATGACTTAAGTTGAAGTTGCTTGCTTATCAACTGACAGACTCGGCGGATTCTATAGTTTTTGCCGGCCTCTCGATGAGACCTCGCAGCATTGACGCATACATTTGCCCCGATAAATCACTCGTGAGCTTTTTCCAGAGCTCCGATATGGCAGCTTCCGAGGTGGTGCAAATCCCATGCTCGCTACTGTCTTTGTTTGGTGATTCGATAGTACACTCGATGTTTCTTTGTCGACTTTGTGCTTGGCTTTGGAGAGTAGCCACGAATTTCTTTCGATCCGTTTGATATTTGAATCGTGCTAGTGACGCAGTTTCTGGAGTGACACCACACTGTTCGTATATCGCAGTTTCAAGTGTTGCCAACCTCTGAGCTGTGGCTGCGTCGATGAAGGCACCAGGTTTGGGATTAATACAAAAGTCGGCAGTCGTTCCTGCGTACCCATCAGTACTAGTTGTGACAGTAGAATTTGGCCCTTTACTTGAGGACCGCGATGCTTTAGAAGATCGAGATGCAACACCGGAATGTGTCCGACTACTAGTACCGCTTGTGGGTAGATTACTGTCAGTTTTCGATCCCACACCAGTCCAATCCAGTTTGTGAAAGACCACTTTGTATGGCTTACGTTTGAGAAAATTTCTGGATGGTAATTGTGACGAGTTTGTTTTTGTCTCTGTAGCAAATTCTTCTTTCGGTGATGAATTCTCGACCGGTTTGCTGTACTTTTGTTGCCTCTTTGATGAAAAAAAACGTCGATTGGTTTTGACCGGGCGTTCGGTTCTTGGTGACTCCACGCTTTCACCAGTTTCTGATGAAGCTACTGAAGATGGAGAGGGCGGAGGAGAAAGTGCTTCGGCGCGAGATATCCGACCAATTGGACTTGACAACGTATCTTTGAGAGAAAGCACAGGAGGCTTCAATTTCTCTGTCTTTCCTGCTTTCTTCTCTGTTGATTGTAGTGTTCGATTTCGTTGCAGCGATTTGCCAGTCGCTTTTTTTTGCGGAATTGATTTTGCCTTTCGATTTATCGGTTTCTCCCGTTGTTGCTGCACTTCTACTTCGTCACTCGTATTCTGTGAGCTTGCAGTATTCACGTATGGTACCATTGTGACGTTGTCGGAATTCGTTTGACGCATCAAATAACAAACGCTAACACGAAGGTCCCCACGTGCTGTATGTCCTGGGTGAGCCTTTTCTAGGGGAAACCACCGACATAAAGCATATTCAGTCGCCAATGGTGTTTCGAGCAATGACAGCGGAATTTCAACGACACCTAAAGTGATTGCGTTGCTTCCGCTGTTATTCTCAGTGATTTTAATGATGATAGTAATCATCAACTCATCAATTACACTCTGAGGTGAAACGAGTCCGTGCCTCATACCATTGTTCAGATCCAATGAAAACCGCAGCGAACAATCATGCAACTGAAGCTCTGCACGACTCTCTTGAAAACTCGAAACAAATTGTTTTGTCGGCACAACCCGCTCAATCACAGCAGACTTTCGTTTTAGTATCAGCTCTGTCTCGATATACTTTTCATTCAACGCTGCAACGTCCAAAGCCAGATCACGAGCACCAATCAGTTCAATCATAACTTCATACGGAGGAAGAGTTGGCTTGGGAAAAGGAATGACCGGGATGTCGTCGACAACCGGCAGAAAACTCTCGTTGGTAGGTTCCACATACACACTAGCTTTCTCAGTTGTGAATGCGAGCAACACCGATGTAGAAGGCAGCTCTTCTTCGTTTTCAATAGCTTTGCCTTTTTGCAGGTTTTGTCGACGACGTACGAACTTTTGGATCGCGCGTGCCGATCGATGCCGCTCGGCCTTAGCTGCCTCTCGAGCTATAGCTAAACGCTTCTGTTCACTGGCATAGCTTTGTGAAGCTGCAACTTCATCAACATGACTTGTACAATTCTTGCCGTGATTTTCAATACCAGTGCAAGTTTCTTCAACTCGTCCTAGATTCCGGTCAAACGTGGCACCAACATTTAACAAAAAGTGTTGCAGATGCACTCGTAGCAGCTTCTGTTGCATGATATGAGTTCTTCCGCCATGTCGGGAGTTGAATTCCTGTCGCTTACGCGCTTTGAACGCGTCGTACGTCTCTCCATTTCCGTTATTAGTCATGGACTCATGAACTCACCAACCATACCGTGACGTTTCACAGAACATGGCTACATCATCCGTTTCCAGTAGTGTATCGTAATGATATCACCAATCCGTGTACACCATACCAAGTGAGCCATGCACCATCCGCGATATGGCGCTGACGACGTCGCCTTCTCGGCCTACAGTGCCGACAGTGAGGACTATTTCGCCTTTTTACCTAGTGATGAGTCCATGAGCGACGCGGAAGAAGCTCCAGCATCATCTGTGGCTAAGAATCGCGATCCAGTGGACGAATTGACGTCTGTGTTCGCGTCTTCTAGCTCCATTGGAACTCCATCGGTTCTAATCCCCATCGGCAGCTTAAATGGCAGTAAATCAACACGCAAAGAGACGAAAAAGGCTCGAGCACAGGTTAAAATCCCAGCGCCAGGAGTGTTTAACCTCGGAGGAGGTGAAGAGCTCAAGGTGTCACCTCGAGCTTTAGAACTGCATAATGCACGGAGAACTCAGTTGCAAGAAGCTTTGGATGCTGCTACAGGTGGAACGATGAGTGATGCAGAGTATGGAGAAGCTCCGTTCCGATTCATGACACAAACGAAGAGAGTGGTGAGGTTTGCGGATGAAATGGAAATGTCGTGGAAATGTCGAGTGCATTGCCCGAATTGTGAGAAGAAGAACGTTGAAAGACGACCTGTTGCGAAGAGAGAGGAAGATGATGAAGAGGACAATGAAATGGTTGAACCGGATCCGCTGTATGACGAGCAATTAGATGACACGGACGAGGACTGGGTGCAGACGAACTTGCGTGAGTTTGATGTGAATTCATTGTTTGAAGTGGCAGGTGTGCTTACATGTTAGATTTGTGCAGGTGGAGCCCATGCTGCAAAGCCCGAGACGGATGCTACGCTGTGTTGTCCGTGTTGCTTTGTGACGGTGTGCATGGTTTGTGAGAGGTATGGTTGTTTTGAGTTGTTTTCACTTAGCATTGTGCTCATGAGAGATCATAATCTGTTCGTAGGCATGCAACGTACACCAACCAGTACCGATCCACTGCAGCAATCAACTGCCGCGTCAAGAACGATGAAATCCTCACTTATACGTCGGACGAAGGTAGTCGCGTACCGGCATCGCTGCCATTCCACAAGCGGCACAATCTAGCTGGAGGAGATAACAAGTCAACAACGACAGGTCAGCAGATTGCAAGGCTGTTGCAAGAGGACGAGTTTTACCCGGTGACATGCTCAGATTGTAGCACGATGGTAGGCGTCTTTGACCGAGACCAGCAGTACCACTTCTTCAACGCCTTACCCAGCAATTGTTAGATGTGTGCATACACCTTTCTCAAGGGGTGGTGGATGCTCATCTTGCAGGATTGGAACTACTTGCGCAGCGAACACCTCACTATAATGCTATTTGATTACAAGAGGAACTTGCCTCGTAATGTTGTCGGCCTAGTTGCCATCAGTTAGAAATTCTAACTGGGCTCTCGATGCTCATAAGTTAGCGCTCGCATCGATTGACTTTTGCTTGGATCACTGTACATTTCCCGCACACACGATTTCGTGGGCGCTAATTGTTTTACTTCGCACACACAAAAAGTCACTAGTTAGCGAGGTCGCACGTCTGCTAGACTCTCTTGAGATGTCGTCGGTATCCACAGATTTGCTTGCCTTGCTGTTCCGCTGATTATCTGCTTTTTCGTTGAGTTTCCGGATTTTCCACACTGTGAAATCCTGTCATAGGATTTCCCTCAGGCAAGAGCAATGCCTATGTTCTGAACCTTGTCGTTCAGCTCCAAAACGAGTGCCTCGAGCTGAAGTTTAGCATGAGAACGATCACGCACAAGACGTACAGCTGCTGCAAGTTTCGCCTGCAGCTCGCGCAATTCCTCCAGAGCGGATGCTGGCGTAACTGTAGTGCTTGACGCCGCCATTATTTTGCGTAGCTGCTCACAAACTTCCTCACTCGTGGGTCTCTCGCCGGGGTCGATCGAGGTCATGCTCAACACTAGATCCATCTCCATAGGAAAGTGCTGTCGCGCTTTCTGGGGAACAACACCGTGGCGGACGCCCGTCAGCACTTGCGAACGCTCCATCATCGTGCCAAAAGGACAGCACAGCTCCAACAAAATCACACCCAGCGCAAAGATATCCGACTTGATCGAGTACTGTGCGCTTTTCAGACGAGTCGCAGCATTCTTCAATGCGTTGCTACTGCTGAAGCGGTATCCCAGTTGCTCAGGAGAAGCATACGTGAAAGTTCCGAGCGCCGTCGTGTGGTCACCATCGCTTAGTCCTAGTTCCAGCAGACGTTCACGAGGAGAAACAGCTCCGTCTGGTGAATTGTCCACAAAGACAGACTTGGACAGACCGAAGTCGCCAATCTTGGCGACATCTCCGTGAATGAAAATGTTGTCTGGCTTCAAGTCTCGGTGGATCACTCCATACGAATGCATGTGGGCAACCCCCTGTACGGCACCATAAAACAGCTTCAATCCCTCCTGGTGTATGTCAGATGTGTTAGACCACGATGACCGATCCTCCAATGAAGATCGGAGCCATGCCCCCAGGTTCGAGTGCACTTCTTCATCACAACGTTGCCGCTCTTGCTGTGGCGTTTTCAACTGGTCCAAAATTTTGTGGATCGACTCGTGGTTAGCGGCAGTCGGGGTCGAAGGAACGGAGTTCACCGCCGTACCACATAGTTCCATTTGAATGTACAGGATAACCTGCGACTTCATGACCACTGGTTCAGCTGCAACAGCATTTGCAGCAACGTTAATCTCGGTTTTTAGTTCGCCGAGCTGTCCGAAAGATGCCTCATCATCCATACACAAACCTACGGAGTCTTCGTCTTCACCCCCGTCTTCAAACGTAAATCCAGGCGAGGAATACTCGTCTAAACTGAGTGAGCCCGAAGAAAATTCAAGTGAAAAAGATTCATCAACAGCCTCCATGCCGGTCTTACGCAATTCAGCTTCCTCGTCGAGCAGTTCCAGTTGCTGGCGTTGAAGGCTCTCAGGACCACATCCACTCTCCAGTGATGGGACATCCGATCCACGAACACTTTCTGTTGACGAACTCGTGTGAGGAACACACGCGTCCACCTCCGTCCATGCTGTATGGTAACGGACCACGTTTGAATGCGGAGACATGGACGCCATCAAGCGAACTTCACGCAGTGCTTGGCTTTCCGCACGCTTAGCATCCAGCTCAGTTGCACGAGGGAGGACTACCTTCTTGACAGCGTAGTAGCACCCATCCACCTTGCTGCGCACTTTAAACACGGACCCTTGACCACCTTCACCAAGAGAGCCCACGACCTCGAAATCCTGCTCAAAGCGCGAGTTCGGAGTGCAAGAATCATCCGGAGCCAAGGTAATATTGCTAGTGGTGATAGCCTTCTCCTCAGACGGTGAAGTAACGATAGGGGGCAATGCTGCTACCGCTGCCTTCGCAGACATGGCAGCCGGCATAGACACCGTGCGCTTAAAAGAAGCACGCTCCACATGTCCATCCTGCTTTTCATCTGCTGTTGCCTGCACAGCTAGTACTGGCGTCTCGAATTTCAACGAATCTAAAAACGCCGCGCGCTTCTTCTGCTCATCCTGCTGTTGCTTTTGCTGCGTCGACTTCTTGACATTTTGTTGTGTAAAAAATGTCGGAAGACGGTTATCTTGTGAGCCGAGCCACTCCGTCATCCTCTTCTGCGGCGTGAAGAAAGCGGACGGGTAGAACGACGACATGGAAGAAAGTGTCGCACTGCTCTGTGTGCGGCAAGGCACACGACGAACCGGAGCTGGGGGCGGCAACGGTATCGAAGAAGTCACAGTCTTGGCTCCAGCTGCTCCAGACACCGTCGCCGCCAACACTTCATTCTCTTCTTTCCCTGTCTGAAAGTACCCAATGAACGGGTTCGTCTTGTCCACTGAAGTGCCTCGCTTACTCAAATGCAGTTCATCTCCGGTTTGCGCCTCCTCGTATCTGATCGCGCTACCTACACGTGCTGCAGCCGCTTTGGCCGCCAGCGCCGCCTGGTCACTGCCCAAATCTGCGAACGCGTTGGTCGATGAAGTCACACGCGGCGTAGCAGCCATATTGGAGGCCAGGGGCGTCTGCGAACCGATCACAGCCTCGTCGAACGCGTCATCGCTGCTCCAGCTGCCAGCTGCGCCACCCTCGGCTGAGGATCTGGGCGACGACAGACGTCCGCCAATCTGGGAGGCCGTGGCCGCGCGCCGCACGCCAGGCAGCCCGTTGACCCCATTCTTGGCGAGGCCGAAGGTGAAGGAGCCTTGCATGGACCGAATTCCGGGCGTCTTGACGGGTCTCTGTCAACTGATGCGAGACTGCAGGAAGCAGACTGTCCTGCCAGCCAGCCCCTTGGTCGTTTACCTGTCACTCACTGCCGCCTCTCGCTCTGCTCTGCTGCTCTGCGCTGGGAAGCACCGAGTGCGGACTGGTGCTGCTCCTGCCAATAACCAAGTGAAGAGTGCATGTCGGTGGCCCAGCACCCTCCAGAAACAAATAGAAACCGTCGCATAGCAGCTTTCGGAGGAATCGATGTCATCAGCTGCTTCTCGAAACGTCGACGACGTTTGGGCTGTGCAACGTTGCATCGACTTTCATTGCACGGCGTTCATCACGGGGCAAGATTCTCGTTGCTCGGCGCTCACGGACGAACATGTCGATACTGATGAAGTGCATCTATGGATATATTCATGAGGAGGGTGTCCTGTGTGCTTGCCTCATTTAAAAACAGAAACGAGTGGGGTTGCATGCAACTGTGGTTGTAAGGTTGTCGAGCGCATGTACTCCTCGCTCGCTTGGCTACTCCAGCCCATAAGACGCCGTCATCTGCATGTGTTGTCACGGTACGTTTTCCTTTGCGGAGAGCAAGTACTCTTCAGTCGCACAAGCCAATACTTTCGGATAGCAATAACAAGTACTGGCCAAGACCATTATTTTTATCAGATGCAACTTCCATGGTGAGGCGATATGCACCGTTTACCACACGAATAACTCATATAGCGGCAAATAGTAATGGCCGTGTTGATTCACCAACGTGTCTTTGCCCGAACTAAGCCACGTGGGCAGCGTGCGGTGCTGCTAGCTCCATGCTAGTCAAACCGCAAGCTGGAGCTTCAACGTGCATGCTTCTCAAAGCCAAGCCTCAAGTCAAGGCGACGCGCGAAAAAATGCCGCAAATCCAGAGGAGCAGCAGGCCGAAGGAACGCCACGCCGTATGCGCGCGTGCCAAGCGTGTGGCAGTATGCCACTGACGGAGCCACACCTGTTTGCGAATTTGTCGCGTCAATAATACGAGCCAAACGAGCTTTGACACGTCATTGCCGTGGTCACTTGGATCAGGAATCGTACAGTAGCTGTTGGTTTGTGATTGGCCAATAATCCACATTGAAGTTAGTTTATGCGACATGCCATCGATTATCAGGTGTGTAAACACTAACTTGTGTACGAGCACATGAAAACGATCTTTAAAGATGACTAGTGATGTCGAGCAGCGAAGGCCGCCACCAAGTGCGTCTAGAGGAATACGCGTCCTCGGGGTTGACTGTGGAATCCGAGGACGTGGGCGACAACCTCTCCCGCTTAAAGCTACGACCCACGCACACGAGCAAGGGCAGCGGCCATGGAGACCACGGTGCAGCTCGCGTTGCGCACAGTGCCAGTGTCTCCCACCGCCAGAATGACCGCTACATGGAGGCGTTTGACGCTGCATTCGAAGAACTTTCAGCGGCTGAAGCAGCGCGCACAGGCAGAGCGAGAAATGCCATCGTAGAAACGTCACACAAGCCGTCGTCTGCGGGAGAAATGACGCGGATTGCAGCCAAGCAGCCGCCGTCATTGTCAAGTCTAACAGAGGAACTCGCAGGCGCATGGATACAGGGTCCACGCGAGCCGGAGGGCAACGTTCATGCTATGTCGGCTCAGCCGCTCATGTGCATAAGCATGAGTGCCGATGAAAGCGAGGTGGTTGTTGGTAGCAGCGATCACGCGCTCTATGTGCTGCCTGTGGGTAGCGGCTCTTCATCCCGCGGGGCTAGTAGTCGTCCTAGGACGCTGTACACAAAGAAATTCGGACATACGGAGTGGGTCACATGTGTTACGCATTTGCCTGACCGACGGATCGTCAGCGGCGGCATGGACAGTAAATTGTGTTTGTGGGATGCGACGGGTGTTAAGTGCGAGGACTTGCTGGGACATAGTGGATCTGTGTCGTGTGTGTTGCCCATAAGTGACGAAATGGTGCTGAGTGCTGGATATGACAAAATGCTACGTCTGTGGAACGTTGGTCGGCGAGCCTCAAGTCGGGAACGCGAGATTAGTGTCATCAAGGCTGGTACCACACCAATTCTGGACGTGTCGATGCTTTCTGGAGGACAACAAGCGGTTTGTGGTGACCGGGATGGAGGTGTGCAGATGATTGACCTACAGGCAAATAAAGTGCACCGCAAGTACTTGAATGCTCATCGAGGTCACACTACCAGTGTGCTAGGAAGCCAAAATAAGGGCTCTGACTCTGCTGGATGTTGCTTCTTCTCTGGAGGCCAGGACGGTGCTGTGAAGGTGTGGGATTCCAGACAAAAGAATGCGACGTTTTCGCTGGAAATCCATACCGATCCCCGCAGTGGCAAGGCTGGAGCTGTTGGTTTTCTTCGTGAGCCAGCGGACGACCCAAATGTGCTGATTACAGGGGGTGCAGATTGTGTCATCAATGTCCTAGACAAGAGGCAGTCGTATGGTGTCATGCACAGCTTCACGGAGCATCTGGACTTCATTTATTCGATGCATGTTCGTAATCAGTTGTGTTTCAGCGGCGCCGGAAACGGAATGCTCCACGTGCATGACTGGAAGACGGGCAAGCTATTGTACGGTCTTGGCGCAAATCAAGCTGCCGTTCGAGCAGTTGTAACGTCAGCAAACCATCTTGTTGCTGCAGGAGATGATGGTGGTGTTATCATGTACGACATGAAGTGAAAGCACGTGCAGTGTACATGTAAACAACAATACGAAGATAACCTTTGGCTTTGGGAATTTTTCCTGCACACGCGTGCTATCCCTTATGTGAATCAACGAGGCGTAATTATCTGACATTAGATATCTAAGCTTCTGCGAGTCATTTTACAGTGAAGACTCGATATAAGTCACTTCTCCGGTGACCATAGTGATCAAAATCGCTCGACAGAAAGGGATAACCAATCGGTAGTTCATTTACATAACAAGCTTCATTCACCCTAGCGTCAGACTGCTAACTACCGGATCGCAAGCTGGAATTGATGCAGTTTCAATCAACTTACGCGGACAGGTCCCAGTAGTTCACGCATGCATCGTTACCAACCGACACGAGTTCCGTCTCCGACACGAAGCTCACACCCGTGACACCGTCCTTGTGTGAAAAGTCGAAAGAGCGCTTCTTCATGGGGCTGTTCACGTCCCAGATGTAGATACGCTCGTCAAGAGAGCCGCTGGCAATAAAGTTGCCGCTCGGAGCCCAAGCCACGCTCGTCACACGCGTTGAGTGGAAGACCCACATACCCTGCACCTTAGCAGAGCGCGAAGCCACATCCCACACGCGCACTTCGCGGTACGTGTCACCGGCAGCAAGCAGCGATCCATCCGGCGAGAATGACACGCACGTTAGAGCACCTAGGTGACCAGTAATTTCACCACTCTCCACTAGGGAGGAACCGTTCACCACGTCGAACAGGTGGATCTTCATATCTTCCTGCGATCCAACCGCTACAAAGTCTTCCAACGGCGAAATTGCCACACATGTGGGCGTCCACGACAATTCGGGCGTCTCAAACACTAACTTCTGGTCGCGCAGGAGCTTCACGCCCTTGTTGGTGCTGACCACAGCGAGACCCGACTCCGTCAGTGCGACTCCATTTGGCTGAGCATTGAGAGCTGTAGCTGCAGTGTACTCGCTGTCATTAGCAAAGCGGAGCTGATCATCCCAACCGCTGCTCGTGATCTGGTTCGAAGTGGCGGCAATGCCAGTGATCTTCGCAGTGTGATGGCTTCCCGCCAGCGCCTTAGCATTCTTCGACGACCACGAGCACACGACACCGTCATAGCTACCAGTGATGATGCGATTCTGCGTCAGCTCCGTGGCGAGCGATAATATGCTCACCTGGTGACCCTGCACGATCTGCTTAGGCTGCGTCGGGTTGTCCAGGTCGAGGAAGTTGAGGTCGCCAGACAAACTGAGCGAGATAAGATGGTTCTGGCACCAGGCCACAGCCACTTGCATGTCCTTGACCTGAGGCTTAGCACCGCCAAACGTGAACTTGGTGACCACACTGCGCGAAGCCACATCCCAGAGCAAAACAGTCTTGTCAGCTGACGACGTCAACAACTGCGTGCCATCCGGGCTCCAGCACACCGAGTAAATAGACGCTTGGTGCGCCGTCGGGAACTTGTCAACAAGCTCGCCGCTTTTTCCATCGTACAGACACATGAGCTTGTCCGAGCCCACACTGACCGCAAACTCTCCATTCGGCGAGAAGCGCACGCAGTTGACGAAGTTGGAGTGCAAGTTATTGTTGTTCTGTTTGAACTTGAAGGGCGGACCCTCGAACACGCAGACATTAAAGTCCTCACTGGCCGTCATGATGCGGAAAGGACGGGACTGGCGGTAGTCCACACTGAGGATTCTCTTTTGGTGTCCGACAATCTCGCCAATGCTGTTGCCAGTGTCCCACATGAACACACGAGCCATGAGTCCACGACCGTCGCCTACAGCGACAATCCGCTTGCTCTCCGGGTCCCATGACAGATCCTTGATCTCTCCAGCAAACACCGGGATCTCCAGCTTGAGCGTGTGCTCTGGGTTGTCGTACGACCACACACGCACCTTGCCAGACACATCTCCTGACGCCACCCAGTAGCCATTAGGGGAGAACTTGGCCACAGTCGTGGGCTCATTGTGGCCCTTGTACACGAAAGTGTCCGTCGGGTCGTCCAAGTTACGCACCACCACGAGCTTGCCGCTGCAGTAGATGATTTTGGGCTCCTTGGGGTGGATACCCAGTACGCTGGGGGCGCCACGGTTCGTCGTCGGGTTCGGGCCCACTGTCGCCTGCAAAATCACCAGAAAATCAATAAATCCATGCGAAATATTCGCTTCAACTCGTGGATCAAAGGCTACAACGAAGGAGAAAGACGTACCTTGAGGGCTGGCGGTGGCACCTTCTCTGTGGGGTTCGTGGGCGTGGCCATAACTTCGAGGAACTTGTCGGCGCTTGGTGCAGGGGGAATCTGCGAGTGAAACGACAATGCAGCGACGCAATCCTTGCTACTCCTGATACATGTGTACGCCACACCAAAGATCAGTTCGCCAATCAAAACGATCTGCATTCCCAGATGGCGTCATTAGGATTGTCCACGAATTCAACTTTATCTCTGCCGATCACACCAATGTCATTTTATCAGAACGCAGTGTTGCGACTGCCTTCGATGGGTTGGTCTAGACAGGCTGGAGGGATGGTCGACATAAAGACTAGTTAGCAAAGTCAGATATAAAATGCAACTTGTTCATGTGAAGACTAATCAGCTATGTGCTCTCTCAGCAAATTATTGCAGGTCACCTTCCCCGAACGACCACTTCCTTTACCATCGCGGTGACACCCCTCCTTCTATCAGTACAAGTTCGACATCCTAGACTCGCATTCAAGTTCCATACCAACCGTTCATGAAAACTGACGCAGGAGCGTCAAAGCCGACGCACCAGATAGCGATAACACTTCCAGAATGACTCAAGATTGGATACAAGAGTCCACGTCTGGTCTGCACCCTAGCAGCACGAGAAACCGTGGTCTGCTGATGCCAGAACCGCACGGACAATGGCTCATAACCCTACAAGTGCAGAGTTTAACACTATTTCTTCCAGGCAAGTGTATACAATAAACAAGTGTATTGTGGTGGAGCTAATGGTAGCAACAATATGGGT
>PCFV01000361.1:0-31388 GCA_002812785.1 Phytophthora litchii | reverse complement strand
TTGGTTGGCTCTCAGCCCTCCTGGCTGCTGTCAGTGGTGTGATGTGCATCACTGATCCGAAGTATCCCATAAGTGGATACCAACTTCAGACGGGTGTACCCGTTGGGTCACTCTAATGTAACCCCGTTACAGTGGAAGAACTACCTAGTTGTTGAACGGCTATCCAACAATGTCGAATACCAGGTAAATTTGAGACTGCGTCAAACGCACCAATGAAAACGTAATTCCGTCATTGCACCGTGTTGATATCAGTTTGTAGATGATAATAATGTAGGTGTAAATAAGTGTGGCTTAAGGACAGAGCCTGTGTTTGATTAAGCTTCTGTGGATATTTTTGGCCAAATGCTGTAGATATTTAGTACACAACATACACGATATATTTAGATGTGAAGTCGGCAATCATCAACATCGGACTTACATGTGTGGCTTTCACAGGTGATATTTGTGTGAGACCGGTTTGACGACGCGGTTGTGGAACTCCCTTGCATGATCATGTGACAATTAGCCCTCGGAGACAAGCAATATCAATAACTTGCAGCGAGGACTTATCCCCGTCGGCTCAGCGTGCACTCCAGAGTTTACAATAGATCTACTCTTTGCCATTTATCAAGAAGTTTTTAGCAAAAGGAGAAGAAGACCGCGGATTTCTTCTTAAAGGCCTCTGATCTCCGCACGTTCTTCGCTGCCGCGGATCCTGCCACATTAGTCTCAAGATGTGTCTGAGCGCCTCAACGGGGACAAAGGGACGCGAGTCACCGTCACGGACACCAGTGTGGTCTGTTTGAGCCCAAATTCGAGGGTCTAATAGACCTCACTAAGCAAACGCAAACACAGATTATTGTGTGAAATGCCATGGGCAAGAAAGGGTGGGTATAATGTATTCCGTCCTAATAGTACCTCAGGTCAACGGAGTGATGTTCTGCGCTGACACTCCAAGCGGCCACGCGCAGTGTGATTGCGGTGATCCGGACATGATTGTTTAGATACTACCACCGCTAGTCTCCTAGTGAGAGCCTGTTGAAGAAATATTGCAAGGCCAACCTGCGAGAGGTGACCCTGAGCATCGCCATTGCCATCGCCGTTGATAAACCCGATGATGCTGGCGCCTCATCGGCTGCGTCGGAGACGTCTACCTTCTCGGTCCGTCCGCGTAGTAGTGATGCACCATTTGCTTAAGTGTGCATCGGCAGCAACAATAAGAGCGGCGTCTATGCACAAGCTGTGTTAGTGTGGAACAGAGACCAGGCGCATTGCACTCAAGGATAGCTAGAGAGAGTTAGTGACGTATACTTGCTAGTATGCATAAGAGAGAGAAGAGGCGTAGTTTGAATTAAGTTTATTCTTTAGCTTCGCTACTATCAAAACTGTGGAAGTATGCATCTCGCTGTTTGAAGCTCCAACCGTCTGCGCCTTCCAGCATATCTCTTATTCATCAACACCGTGGCCCCACCAATGAACGTAACCATTACGGTATTCAGATTGGGGGCTCGGAATGTATTTTGACCAATACATTCCGCGGTGCCCCCTCAGCAGCCTAGGCGATTGGTACGCCTGAAATATGTTTTTTATAGTTATAGTTGATAAATTTATCTAACTTGATGCCTGTAACACAAACTAGTAATTATCTTTATCTAGTTTCATTATAAATTCTAGTCGATCCTTATGGATGGCGCCAGCCACCCACACGGTGGGGTAGCCATACCACTAAACATGAAGTATCCTTTAAGTGGATACTCTGTAGCTGTCTACTTCAAGAGGGTGTCGCCAAGACCGGACCACCTTCGTGAAACCCTGTTACGGCATGTGTGTGAAGTATCGCTATCCAGCTGCGCCGCGCTCTCGTGATTCATATAAAGATGGTGGTTGATAGACCTTGCGATTCAAGTACTGTAGGTGCGTTTGGGAGCGGGTTATCTGTTGCGCATCTTACAGTTGTTGTAAATGGGGTGAAATCAATCTACTTTCAGTGTCGTTTGCTCAATTCCGTACGCGTGCGGAGGGCGTCCGTCGCGTTAGACCTGCGAAGATTATTTTCATTGTAAGGATTGAGTACTGCTTTTTGTTTCTTGTTTCTTACTTCTTGCTCCAGTAAACCTGCCTTCACCGGCAAAGAAATTTTATCATTGTTTTGGGATGTTGTCAGCTGATCGAGATCAACTGCGACAGACGGTGTAAAAGGGTACATCTGAACAAATGCGCTGCTAGATAAATCCACTCGAACTCATCCTCGGACACTTGTAGATATCTACAAAACGCTTATTTTGTTTGACAAAGCTACGCATATCGATATTATGTTTTACGATACTGCTTCGATGTCTAGTTATCATCATCCCACTGACTCCAAAATCTCTTCTATCTGTACTGCAGACAATGGAATCGCGAAGGGAATACGGCCAACAATCGGCAAAATTTGGTACCGTGGGTTAAACGACTGACGTTTCCAAAATTTGAGCAGTATTTCTGTCTTACCAGCAGGGAACTCAAGAAGCGATGTTCGATTGGATTGCCACTTCTAAAGTTCTGGTTTACTCGCTTCTCATGAAATCCTCCATGTAAAATTTGGTCAGGTTGATGACCAAATAACTCTACTAAGTCCTTTAACATATTTCCACCTGAATCAGCGTCGTCGTAAATTTCTTAACCATACTCTCGCTGATCAGAGGAGTTGGAATCTGATTGTTGAGCATGGTCTGCTTCTTCAGCGTCAATAACTACCGAAAGCATTGACCAGTACAATCTATTCATCGCCTCCGTACGCACGGTTATCACAAAATCGTTAATTTCCTCTGAAGTCATCCGAAGGTGTATGTTCTCTTGGTCTACCACATGCTGTGAGCAACACAACTTCAATATTTTATTGAGGTGATTCTGGATCTTAAACCCCTCAACGACCAAGGCTGTATAAAACGACATGATTTCATGTTGTAGGTACAACAAGTTTTTATAGGGATCGGCTCTAAAATCGGTCATTGTATTGTGAAACCAAGTATAAATAAATCATCAAGAAAAATCGATGCGCAGGGGTAGGTATGATTTGATTAATAAAAAAGTCATTTGCTCCAATAAGACGGGTATGAGAAACCAGGGTATGAGAAACCAAAAACGATGGTAGTAGCACTGAGAAGGGCCAGAGATACCGGCAGGATCACGACGCCATCGGGGAGATCATTTTGGTGGTTGAATTCACCGTTAGCGAGGATAAGAACGATACTAAGGAGTTGAACACTGAAAACCCAGAGGAGGAGAGGCCACCGCAGAAGTAGAGTACGGGCATTGCGAGCGGCACAAAGTGAAAAAAGAGTGAGTGCGGTTGCGGATAGCAGCGCATCGTGCAGGCACGTCACTTGAAGAGTGTAGCTTTAGCTAACAAAGTGATGAATTTCATTGATTTCTGCACAAAACTCAGTGGGTTTACGTTGATTGCTTGTGGCTTGTGTTAACGGATGAGGAGGTGACCCGTTTCTTTTTAAAACGCACACTAGTGGAAAGTACACCATGTCCACTTTATGATCCACACGCATGATATACTGCATTAAGCCAATGACCACGTTTTATATGCCATCACGTAGAGTGTACAGTGAAATGGCGTATCTCGTTTTCAGAAAAGGTACTCGAGCTTATTCGGGACTGTACAATTTTAAGTATACATCCGCTATAACTGGGTGTTCTTGATAACATGGATGGATTTCTTTCAAGTACGAAAATCGATGTTAGGGAGGGTATGAGAGGTGTAGCATCTTCTGTATGCCAGGGACAAATGCAGGTGTTGTTACCCGCTCACAGCCCGTATAACGTTTGGAAGAGTTAGAATAGAGTGACTAGCATCTTCTGTATGCCAGGGACAAATACAGGTGTTGTTACCCGCTCACAGCCGTTATAACGTTTGGAAGAGTTAGAATAAAGTGACTTTGCAAGCACGCTTCGGGTAGGTTTGACCTAAAGAGTTAGCTCGTGTACTCGAAAGTATATTAGTGGGTTTCGTTTTCAAAAACAATGAAAGCCTTGCTTCAACAAGCAAGAAAGTATTAGGAGGTGTCATACGGTGGGTTTCGTTTTCAAAAACAATGAAAACCTTGCTTCAACAAGCAAGAAAGTGTTAGGAGGTGTCATACTCTCGCGGAGCGATTTTCAATTCGCTCAACAAACCAAATTTCCAACTCCTTATACTTCTCAAGTATTCGTCTAATGACTCTTGTGTGACCCGTAAAGCGATGATCAATCCTCCATATGTTGAAAGAAACATTAGTCTCTCAAGTATTCGTCTAATGACTCTTGTATGACCCGTGAAGCGATGATCAATCCTCCATATATTAAAAGAAACATTAGTGTTCGGGAACTATTCAGGCATTGAAGTATTGCACTCCTACGTGATTTTGAATTTTGAGATGACAGATCTGATTTCACGAATTTCAAAAGCATTTTACGCTTTTCGGTTCAACGAACAGCTTGGTTTGTTTTTTGCTAAGTTGTGTACAATGCACGATCCCAATACGACAACAACTTGAATACCGTAAACTGGCGGATCCTCAGCAAAATCGATTGATACGTAAAGTTTCGATCGATCAGGTATAATCGAAGTCCAAGGAACTTGGCGCCTTGTGTCTTCGAAACACAGAAATCGCCATCCATTGCGAATGATGCCACACTCAGAATTTTGTTTCGGCCAAACCTACAGAGACAGCGGTACCACCGGAATGATACAATTCGACAACCGCTATCGCCTCGTTGGAAGTATGAACAGTTGTTTAAAATCCTTCTTTTCTCGTAAGTGCTGACGGTAACTCTGATTCCTCGTACCCGCTGATTCTAAATGGTAAATTGTTGTTTACCACACAAAGCGTCTATAAAAGCAGAGCTGCACATCCGAGTTGGTGATACTGTGATAATCCGATTATTTCCCCTTGATATGTGCAGCTTCGCCGAAGTCACAACGTGAACCTGCTTTGTCGCTTTAGAAGTATTGCTCCCTTGATAAATCCAACATTTAACTTGTTTTCTATCACGTAATGTTGCCAGTATGATTCCCAATCCAAAATGAGAGACCGTTCTCCATGATTTTGTGCTCCTTGCTTTGGAAGTACCTGAAACCAGGAACCAAGCCGAAAGTTCCTAATTGCTTTGGTCACCTCGCGGGGTGGTTTAGCAACCAAGTCATCTCCTGCTTGGAGTGCGGTTTCCTCATTACTTGTGTTATTGATCAGAAATTGTCCCGATGTACCAATTCGCACTCTATGGGATGGGTGTAGTGGCGCATTGACAACTCCTGAATTTGCGCACAACGGTGGAGTGCCCACACAGATAGGATTCTGCACTATTGTGCAGTAATTCAACTGACACGGAGTACCGTCTATGTATTGCGAACTGTTTTACCTTCCTGTTAGAAAGGAAAATATAATATTATACGAAAAATCGTGTAGACCAGATTTCCAAGAGGCAATGAATGCAGAGTCCTTGAGGTAGGACCGACTCCCTATTCATATTTACTCCGCAGCTACCATTTAGGAAATGACTGCTTCTTTGTCAGTTATTTTACCAGGAACGCGATACAAATCCGACGTTAGTAGACACCACTCTCCCATAGAGAACGGAAATAGCTGCATGATAGTGCAGAACCATTTGGATTTACTCTGAAGCTTCATTTTAGGAAGTGCCTGCTTCTTTATCAAAGTGTTCCTAGTTATCTTACCCGGAACGCGTTTCAAAGCCGACTTTAGTAGACACCATTCTACCAAAGAAAACGGAGACTACGTCTCGCATGGCAACCAGCAATACAATGGAAATCCCACTTCAGAAAACCAACACAGCATTATCCAGCCGATTTTACACCGGATCTTCCTCCGTCCACCATGTCTACATCTCACGCTGCACAATTTAAATGGCGCAAAGAGCGAAAAGTGTACGAAAATACTACGATTGCTAGCTGTAAGGCGACATGAGAGAATTACGTAGATCGGTGAAGGATTTCTTTGACCTAGTAGTATTCGATGGAAAGCTGAAGTGGATAACGTCAATTCCTGAGAAGAGGTTAAAATATGGTGAGGGCGAAATACCCCCATGTCAATGGTCTCGACCAGACAGACCTGCCAAGGCATTTTCACATGAACAAGGCCATGTCAAAAATGAAGCGATTTCGTATCGATAATTGAAATGAGGCGGGTACTATTTTGTTGAATTGTGGCCGTTGAAATCCATATTGTGCCGACACCGGATCGGACTTTCATGAATTGGACTTGTTTAAGGAGTTACAAGAGGCAAGTGGAAATACCTTAGAGATGACTAAACTCATCCAACATGACGAGGACCTTGCGGTTGGGGAATATTGAGTCAAAGCTGACAGAGAAGTCTACCTGGCCATCCAACTTCGCGCTGCAGCAGGTGCAAACCTCGGCCTAATGCTTACATACTTTTAAGACCCAAGCGTGGTTTAGAACACCACAAAAAGGAATGTAGCACCAGATATGGTGTGTCAGCATCAAAAAAGTAGAGGGGTTCAAATCACCAGTTATTCCATGCGCTTTCACCTCCAAAATGGTATTTCCACATCAGAGATTTAGTCGACACCACCAGAAGCGTAAGCGTCGGTGCTATATTGCGTGTTGGACCTTCTATTGCCCCCGCCACCAACAAATGTTTGGTGGTCATTTTTAGATATGACTTGCGAAATGGTTCAGCTGTCGTTGTAAGTTGCCTAACACCGCTCAGTTCAAGCTGGCTTGAATATTGGATGATGCATTGTGCGTGTAGCAAGAATGAACGCACTGCGAGCTTAATGAGTTCTTCGAAGTATAAATTATAAACCTTGCAATGCCTCGTGTCAACCGATGTTTTTGTCAATATCGTTATGAAGAAAGTTCGATATTAATCCAAGTTGCATATAATGAATATCTAAGCCCTACCTTGCTTTGGGTGATCGCATACTCGACGATTGCTTAGATGAAACAAAGTCATAAAAGGAATGTTGTTTGACCTTTCAAACGGAAGCGGATCTTCATTCGTAACAATGACAGCATTTCCTTATGTGAATTAATCATCTTGATGACTAGCATCAATGTAAGATTGGGAAAATCGGTCGTAGTGATAGTTATGGCCATTTATCACTAGTAATAGATCGTTTTGTTCACTGAACACATCCCGAGTGCATCGAACATCGTCAGCAGCATTGGTCTTAGTGTGGATGTGCTCTAAGTATTGTGTACGGGTCAAAGGACCGTAAATATGATCGCCTGTAGATATTCTTTTGATTTCTTCTAGACCTCCACGAGATTCTGTATGTTAGGGCAAAATTTGATTCTAATTTGATAAATCTCCGCGGCGATAGACCAGGGGTACGGTTATGGTGCGTTAGTTCGGATTGCTTATAAGCGTTACGGTAGGGTCTAGATTTCCTCGGCAGCGAAATCCCAGCTCGCGTGTGGCGCGATTCACGTGAATTCACATCGCGAGTTTCTATTGAAACAGCGCCTACACTTACATCACTACCCTCTTTCGGCATAATTTACCACTGAATTTGCAACACATGAATGGACTTCTATGATGTAGACATCGTTTTGGGTTGTCAGTATAAAATCCGTCAGCAAGTCTGCTTTTCGATCTCAAAAATGATTTTGTGACTGGTGCAAAATTGCTACAAGTTGTACGGGCATGTCTATTATCGACCCAATTGGAGTGGCACGAATCTCCCTTCTGCGCACTGCTAAGTTATAGAGTGTTTTTAGCCGCTCAGATACATTCGGAGTACTGCTAAACTTTGCTTGCATGTGGATGAAAACAAAACTAGCCTTGTCTAAACGTTCTAGCATTTCTGTCGGCGTTGCCTTGTTCACCAGTATTAGCGTACGATGGTGCTACTCCAAGGGATTAGTAGTAGTAGCCAAAACAGGATTAACATCATCTCGTTGGGTGTTTTCGCGCAATCTTCAATGCACGTCTGTCCTTGTGAAGCCTTGGGCGGATGGCCTTTGAAAACTCCATTGTCTACCTTTTTATCAACCATGCAAATAAGTCAAGTAGTTTAATTGAACCATCTTCTTCAAGTCGTTCGTCAATAAATGACGATCTCATTTGAGCTGTAAAGTGTTAAGACTTCGACGAGGATGCGTTTGGATTCGCATGATACGTTAACCATCAACAGCAGTGCTACCAATACCCACTCCTCAGGAATGATGTTATAGTATCACTTAACTTCTTTTCTAACGAAATTCGCTCCAAACCGAACGCGAAGCCACATTGATGCAAAATCATGAAGCATACAAAGTCGAGTAATACAAGAATTCAATCGAAGATTGGTTGAACTAGGATAGATCTACAGCAATTAAAGCAGTCGATGTGCCGACGGGAGCTTCCTGTACAGAAACCAGGAGGTGATGATTTTAGGTAGATTTGCAGCAACAAACCTGTGAATACAACGGTCAAACCTCTGGCAGGTATAATGTCAAACTCAAATACCAAGTTAGGACATACGTAGGCTAAGAAACGGTATGTTTTACTTCATTAAAATGTTCTGGCTATTACCATTTGCAAGCAATACTCAAGCGATTTTGTCACATGGTATAGAAGACGGGCATACACTCCCACTAGGGTCCAAAAGGCAGCTGTGACTCAGCGTTGCTTATTTAAGCTGCTACGGAAAGGTGTTTGAGAAATTGCTGTATGAATGGTTTCTCATTTGGATTGACGATTTACACGTATTGCAAATTCTATTTACAAGCACCTAATCATTCTAGGAAAACTAATTGTTTTTATGGATCAGTGCGGGTTAAAATCTAGTGGGAGTGAAAACTCAGTTTTATCAATAGTGTGTGACCTGGTGTGGTCGAGTAATTTCAGCAAATCGAATGAGATATGAAGTAAAGTGAAACGATGAACTCACACGCATGCATGTGCTAACTACAGCGGCGGAATTACAGCAGAACTTTCGCGTATTCAGTTGAATGTGCGCAAGTTTTCTTGACTTCGCGAGAATGATACAACCCCCCCGGCAGAAACTTGACAAACATTAGATGGAAAACACAAAACGATACGTATTGCAGCTGGAGTGTAATCACGTGTAATACGAAATAAAGGGCGACCCTCTATTATTATAGAGTGTAGTAAAATTAAGTTAGTGCACTCTATTCAATGCGCATATTCGGACAACGTCAATAGTACTGACAGCTCAGGTGGTTAAGTACGGGTGTTTCCAAGTAGACGGTCCTTTCGTCCATCAAAATAGTTTGGTCGCGCGTCATAGATATCTCGTGTTCCGCCAAATACGCCGTGTAGGCAATAGTTCGATCCACTATTTTATCATCCTTCAGAGCTGTTAAATTCGTACGCTTTCTAAGCGTCAGGCCGTTGCGCTCTATAAACCCCTGTATCCATGGATCGGAGGCCACAAAACGAATCTGATGCTCTTTGTGACAGAGTGCTTTCGGGATCTCCGGGAGGAACCTAGCAGTGGAAGTGACACCCCCGGCCCGGGATGATTTTCCCCGGGCCCACACATGGTCGCAGATGGTATCGCCCCCCGGAGATCTCTCGGACGTCAGGGGCGACATTCCCCCTAGGCCCGAGATGATATTCCTCGGACCCGATGCGGAAGACGGTAGGGCGCCAGGGATCCCGATAAGACGATCTCCCGGGAGACGGGTCGGGGTAGTTAGTAGATCTTAGGAAAACCATATGCTTAAGCCCCCCCGGTAGTAACCGCCGAGGGATGTGTTAATTCAGTCTTACTTTTCCCCCAAAGTGCGCAGAGCTTCTATCCAGGAATTCCAAGCAGCGGAGAAAGTCCTGGCCCAGGGGATCCACGCCCAAAGACTATCTCCAGGTAACTCTATACAATTGTTGTCGGGAATTCCTTAGCGGACTTCAGACGTTCCATATCTGTCCCCCTGGAGTGCGGTCTAGCAGGCATGGGGTAAGACACTTCATATTTTTGGGGTCTCGCCCGTGGGGTCTTTCCCCGAAAATTACTTGCGGCCTTCACCGGTGGAGCCTTGCTCCGAAAGAACTAGTGTGTATAATAACTTAGTTGCGTGTACCTTTCCGCCCCCGGAACTTGGGTAGTGTCCCCGGGCGACTGTTTGTTTACTACCCACTCAGCGCTTTGTACTCCATAGGATTCCACGAGGTTAAGTGGTTTCACCTGATCTCTGGTCTAAACAACCAATTCGTAGGGGGTACACAAGGTTACTGACCGAGTTCCCGTGTGACCCTTCTTGTTGTAGAAGGTAATCCCGAGGAGCTCACGATACCGGATAAATCCCTCGTCCGGGCGGGCCGTCTAACCACTAGGAATTCCTCCCCTGATCCAGCTCAGGGGGCGCGTACGACGCGTCAGATATCGAAGGGCCTGGGGACGAAAGTTCCAACCGCTACATCACATCTTATTGTTCCTCTTCAGTGCGGCTTGCTCTAAAGATGTCAATCGCAGTGGACACGATCCACTCATGAGTGACCTTTTCTTGTTGGAGACGCTTATCATAGAGTAAGTCCATCAAATCGTCCTCTACAACATCAACAAGAGGTTTTCAGCCACCGCCAATAAGCCGAAAGCGACCAGCATACTCAGCTCGAATCTGGTTGTGGCTGACCCACCACTTGCGATTGGGTGAAGCCGACACTCTCCACAGGAGCCCGTCGAAAGTGCAGTTTCGCACGAGATTGAAACCAGCCTTGTTCAGACTCGACCCAGTCAATGGGGTAGACTCAAGTTGGATCGTATTCGTCATATGAATGGTTATCTGAGCAAACCACATGATCGCTGTCGAAAATTGACCGAAAGCGCTGATCCACGTGCAATCAAAATTGGAAGAAGTGGCAAGCGCAGTTTGGACGCTCACATTATTGATGCTTATACTACTCGACTATCTAGATGCTTAACTAGGCTATCCTAACTACCGATTGGAAGTGTTTTATCCCAAAGAGGAAGGTGGTAGCAGTCTGACGTCTCTGTTTCTTTGAGCAGTACTTCAGTCCGGTC
Organism: Phytophthora litchii; assembly: GCA_002812785.1. NCBI lineage: Eukaryota > Oomycota > Peronosporomycetes > Peronosporales > Peronosporaceae > Phytophthora > Phytophthora litchii. The sequence continues at coordinate 20,425 of PCFV01000361.1, read as the reverse complement.
GACATACCGCATTGATAGTTCTAGAATCAGCCTGACGAATGAAGGTAGGGAGGGGTGAGGAGCTGTAAGTGTCGCATTAATTACAGATAAAACGCTCGGTAAGGTTATTTGTGCGACGCACCATTCCAGCATCGAGCTCGAACGCATTCCACACACTAGGCTTGTGCGTCTTCAATCGCGTGTTTCAAAATTACAACCAAATCTCCCCCGACTAGGAAATGATGTTGTCTGTGCATTCCTGCGTAATATTTTCTTGCACATATTTATTGTCAGGCCTCCAATCTTGTCGTGTGGAATGACTGTTAGCATATCGAGATTATCCTTACTCATTACGTTAATAAACTCGGGCTCAGGCATCCCTTAGGCCTTAAGCTTTCTGCGACAGGCTTGTTTGACGTGAAAATAGCAGCTTACTACGACTGATTCCAGACACGAACGACAGTAGTGGAACCTCCTTAATTCTATGCAAGTCAGCGCCAAAATGGCCTTGTTGAGTTCTGTGAACCCGCTGAATAACTTGTTCACGAGTCAAACCAAACTGGGCTAATGACATTCCTCGGAGTAAATTTCACCGTAAATGGCTTCGACAGAACGAATGAAGGTGAGAGCTGCAGCGCCTACAAGGTTAAACTTGGTGTGTAGAGCAGCGTCACTATCCGCATTTTGAAATGGTTACCACACTCTATTCGATCGCACCCTATTTTTAGAGTGCTCTGTTATACCGCACTTTATTCAAAGGGCACTCTATTTGGTAGGGGAACTCTAATCGATATAATACGTTAATTAAATAGTTGTCTGACTAAAACAAAGCAAAGACATCTGTCCGCAAACTAGGGCAATTTACATGTTAATATTAAAAAAGCAACGTGCATTTGAAGAAGACATTTAGCAAATGCCAAGGGGTGATCTTTACCTTTGAACTTTACTGTTGTGGAGGTCATCATGAGCCGACTGTCCCAATGACGAAACACGTCCATGAAGATGAGTCTGTAAGAGACAGATAGTTGAACGGATTTGATTCACATCTTGGAATGGAAGAATTCGAACGTCGATATGCATCCACAGCAACAGTTGGTATATTGCAATGCTGTATTGGAATGATTTTCTCCTTTGCCATTTACGCTACTCATTATCCAGTCCAATAGAATCAAAGTTTCAATGTTGACATCGCTAACAGCTATTTGTACGCTTCAAAGGGATTTAGCTCACAGTGTCACCTGCTTGTCTCCTTCCGGTAAAGTTTTACTACTTTTTCTGTATCATTTATCGCGTTGCTCCACGTTCCATGCTAAATATGCACACAGAAATATGCTTCATCAATCGAACCAACATTTTTGCTGCACTACAATTAAACATACAAAAGCATCGTAGTCACAGCGTAAGTCGCAAACGACTTAGAACATGTAAATACTATTAACTAAGAGTTTAACGTAGTCGATCAAGTGCCGCTCGTCAAACAAAAAACAGATCGTGATAGACAAAGTGTCTCCACCCAAAGATAAGGAAGCTCCTCATTAAACGAGGTAATGAGTTCTAATTACTTTATCATTGCCAGGAAATCTACGACAAGTAGTGCTGTCAGGATTGCGCCAAACGTGATCTCCGCAATCCTCTTAATGTATCTCCACTTCGACGGATTCCTCACGACTTCCTAGACAGATAATGTCTTCTGTAATTTTGATAGCCTGTGCTTCGTTGACATTTTGAGTTGACCTGCTGCCTTAAAGTTGTCAAAGTAGTCTTCCATTTTCTCGCAGGATTAGTATCCAGATAGCCTGTGCTTCGTTGACATTTTGAGCTGACCTGCTGCCTTAAAGTTGCCAAAGTAGTCTTCCATTTTCTCGAGTTTGGCTCCCGCTTTGAATTTGACGATGGCGGTTTCCCAACCCTGACCTTGGACTTTGGTTCGTTAAGCGTATTAACCGCCTTCACTTTCAAGACTGCACCTTTCAACATTTCCCCGAATGACTTGATGACGACTTCTTCTTTGGTGTTCGCTAAATCGCAGCAACTCCCCACGAAGATGACCACCACCAAGACGAGAATGTAGCTAAAGCGCATGGTGACCAGTTACGATTCGAACGACGCTATGGCGATGAGAGAAATGAAGTACCTTGTTTTCCTTTGACTCTTATACGCTCACTGGGGAGTCAATTAACATAATCATGTAGTAATCAGCGTATACGGAGCTGCATCTCACAATCTCAGAGTAACATGATAAAATTCGCGTGCACAAAAAATATTCGTTGTGCAAAAGTAAGCGAGGCTCATAGAGTAACTGATCATTCCGAGATGCAGTCAAGACATCAATGTAACTAATGAATACTGCTTCTTCATTCCCCTACTTCATCTTCAATATGGAAGTCGTGATATCCTGCGTTTCAAACTCTAATTTAATGTAAAGGAAAAAGCCCCCTAAATCGGCTGAGTGGTTCGTCCTTGCGATTCCAAAACGCACCAGTCAGCTGTATTAAGGTGAACAGATTTTAATTGCGTCCAGTGGACGTCCTTGCGAAGGATATGAATACCACGTAATTAGTTTGGTTTAGGTCTGCAAATCGAGACGTTAACGTAAAAAATCAATTTCTTAAAAGAAAAAGAGATCATTAAAATAATTGCACCTTGTGGAAAAAATGTTACCGTATAAGTTTGAATTGTCATCTTTCGTTTCTAGCCATTTCGCGATCATTTACAGATAAACGCCGACCATGTCAATGTGTGAGAAGAAGACTACACGATATGTATTTAACTTGCATCATAAAGCGATCGCCAGTCCGTGAATCCATTAGCGGTTAGTGCGTGTCGTGGACTGCGCGACGTGGACGTCTCGACTGAATCTCGGAATGATCTTGTAACTTCACGCCTCACTTGTTTTTGCACAACGAATAGTTTTAGCGCAAGCAAATTTTACTGCTGAGGTTATGAGACGTAGCTCCATACCGATCGATGCTGATTACTAGTATGATTATGGTAATTGACTCCCAAGAGAGCCGCGTGAGTCCCACTAAACATTTCATCAGGAAAATTCACCACACACTAATTATTGGCCCTACAATAAATTTCACGTATTGCAAGTGCACATCCAACGAGATGAACTGGCTAATGGTATCATCGCCAATTGACCAGCAGTCCGACTGCCAGTCGAACCTCGTGCTCAGATTGCAATTTTCCCTTAAGTGCACAATCGTCCAGCAAAAGACCAAGAATGCGACCCTCCTACGTCCTGCTACTAACAACCGCAGTCTTTCTTGCTTTAGGCAACGCACTGCCGACTGAAGCCGAAACAGCGAGGTCCCTGAGATCCCACCAGCTGGTCGACGCTAATGACAATCTAGAAGAAGAACGTGGTGGGTTTACCTACAAGTTTGACTTCAATTTTTGGGATGATGCATTGCGCTCGTTGCCTGAGCAATTCCAGACAATGAGAAATTTTCCTGAAAATTTCAAGAACGTGTTCGCGAGTTGGAAATCGGGTTTTGTGTCTTTGGATGAAGCGGCTACGTACATGAAGGACCAAGGTTTGAGTGACAAGGCTATTGCGCAGTTCAAGGAAGCGTACAATGCTTACCTCCACCACAAGTAAACCAATCAAGATAACTAACCTCCGGTTACTTTGAACTTTGTCATTTTTGCCGAAATTGCGCGTTACCACGGATCGTTCATTTATTCAAGAGTTTGCAGCCGCGTTAAAACGTACAGCGGACAGGCGGCTGTCGGGGTCCCTTAGATTGTAGTTGTGGCTATGACAATCCCCTGTTAAGAAGCACCCGATGTTGTTGGTGGATATGTTGCACTTAACCGAGAAGAACGTTGTTTCGATGAGTCATCTATAATGTATTCGCCATATCACTACATGGCCCAACATACGATATTTTGAAGAAGTGTCGTACCAGAAGTTGTGTAGCGCGGCGCCAGGCAGAAGAGGGATTATTAGAATTCTGACTAAGTAGTCGGTATACCTCTTCCTCATCAGAAGTGTCCTGTCAGAGGAGGGCACTGAGAACTAATGTGAATAGCTTGTATCTTGTGGGTAACTTGATGAGGAAGATGATCTATCATACGGTCCGTGAGCTGAAGAGTAAGGTTCAGATTTAGTTCAGACAAATGGGATATATCATCAAGGTATTTTCGACCGTCGTACGCATAGTAAGATATCACTAAGTAGTGACACTTGCTAGTTGCATTACGAATGCGAGTCTGGATGACTTGAAACCACAACATGCAAACATATTTTCCCACCACATGTCATATTGACCATGGTATCATCACTAATTTCAACACGCACATCTACTCATCATCTATCTACGGTCAATTACCAACCTTACCAACCGCTGCTACCTTCGAGGGCCAGGTATTGGGTTAGGATTTCGTGAGATCATTATTGCAGCCGTTTGACACAGAGTCCATGTCCGACATCGCATACAAAGTAGTTGCGGTCTCTATCCATCGCAACCCCCGCCGGGTGTCATTACGGCATAGGCAGAACCAACAACGCCAGGCATAGTATCAATGTCCCCAATGTTTTTGTGGTCATGCATTGAGAAAGTCCGCTCTGACCTTGATAGGAACACGTACTTGTTCACACACTATCTCTCGTCAGCGGGCCAACACAGCTAAACACTGAGTGTCGAAAGTACATTTCCCCTTTAACAGGACCCCTGTGATCGAGTTACGACGACTACGTTAAGGCACCACGCACCATCATCATGGGAGCTACGTACCAACTCGCACCAGAGCGTCGTCACATTAGCCTATCTCCGAGCGATACGCTCGTAGAGCTTGACTGTCTACAAACACCGACCACAACGTTCACAGCACTACTAAGCGCGGCTCAATCCGTTGTGTTCGATACTTCTCCCACTGCTAATAAGTGTGATGCGACCCCGGTGCCAGATTCTTCCGTGACTCAGCGCCGTCTTCGCAATCGTGCATCCTGCCGTAAAACTCGACTCAAACGCAAACTCGAGCACCATGCACTCGAGATTCTAGCTCGTGAACGCAAAGAGCGACACGACTATCTGACGAAACTTTCCCGAGAACTTCGAGAGGAAAATGACAACAACGACGTGCTGATACCTGGTAGCACTCACCAAGCTGAGCCCGATGAGCTCTTTCGTGAGTTCGCTGCTAGGAGTCTGCACTATGCGCTAGTGGATCGAGAGTATCACGGATGGAGACAAGTGGCACCACGACCTGCCACAACAAAGATGAAACAGAAAAGTGAAGAAGCTGCCAATCCACCGATCCGAATATCCAAGCGACTACGGCGCGCCAGTGACATCTCGACTGCACCTCAGAGTGATTATGTATCTCCACAGTTCTCACTGATCGAACAGTGGCGACCAATTGTCGATGGGCTTAAAAATGTGGACCTAAAGCTGCACCGAATGAAGGAGAACAATCTTGGAGGTGATGTCTTTGATCGATACTGCTACTGGAAATTCGTCGGCGTGAACTCGGTAAAGATGCAACGAGATGGCGAGATCACTGCTGTTGTCGTCTCTGGCACTACCCGTCTGAGATTCCACGGCCGTCTTGTGCAGGAAGTCAACATCAGCTCGGTCCTACGAAAAGACGATGGCCCTTTTGATTTCGCTACCATTCATAACACCACCGACGAAGCGTACGGAAACGACAAGTTGAAAGAGTAGTTTAGTGGAAGCTCCACTGGCCTACCAAGACCTCGAACTTTGAGCAGACAACATACCATAATTTACTCGAAGGTCCAACAGTAAAAGGAGACCATGATGTATCGTTCCGAGACCGAATAGCAAATTTTCATCATCGCTCTTCGCATTCTTGTTCATAATTCTACGCCATTCTAGCTTCGCGGGTTGTTTGGACAACCTTTTTCAAGTAAGTGGCGCCGCCAACCGTTTTTGCCAATGGAGATATCATTGTGGCAAAGTGGGCAGCGGTTTGCGCGATTCAGCGGTGCACGAGGGGTGCAGTCGTTCAGGGACACGTGACGATCATAAAATTTGGCTGTGATGGCTTCGCCGCAGCGCGGGCACTCGCGATGATTCTTCTGCATCTCGCATTCGGTGAGTAAGTGTTCATTTAGCGTCGATATTTCAATCACCTGTCCGCACATCTTGCACGGAGTTAGCATTTTGCAAGAGGCCCAGAAGTGCTGGTCTAAGTAGTCTGAGTCGAACTTCTCGTCCACTACTCCACAGAATGGGCAGGTATATTCATCCACCGACACCTCGTCTTCGCTGTCGGAATCACCCTCGACTTCTTCCTCAAACTGAGCTTGAGCTTCACGTGGCTTCTCATTGCGTCGAGTGGCACTACCATTTCCACCACCTGCTCCAGCTGCCCCAACACGATGATTAGAAACCTTTGCTGTTTCTGCCGCCTCAAACGCTGCTTGGTATTCCTCTAGCTGCTTTGGTCGGAGCGATTTCAAGTAGCCCTCCACTTCGGAGCCTACGACGAGGTACAGCGACACGGTGATGTCTTTTGCAGCGTCGCGAATTTCACGACTCTGGTGTACCAGGCAGTTGCAGTCTTCGAGGAAACTCATGATGCCAGGTACCGTGAAGTCGCTATCGGGAATCAAATCAAACTCTGCAAGAAGTTTCTTTAGCACAACCAAGCGTCCCTGCAAAAGCTTGAGTCCTAACGGTTTCTTGGAGCGCTTTGTGAGATGTGAGGTCACAAAAGCGACACCAACGTTCTTCGCAGCCGCTAACCGCCCCAGTACTGCCGCAGCCTCATCTCGAACCTTGGCCTGTGACTCACCTAATTTGTTAACCAGCTGAGTCATGCTATTGCCAAGCTGCACAGTAGTAAACAAAAGTCATGGTTAATCGCATAGATGACGAATCGTCTTACATAAAGAAAACGTACGATGTGGCACATGTCATCGCGGCGAACACGTGCACCAAATGAAACCATGCGGTCCAGCAAGCCGAATGCTGAAAGTGCGACCTGTGCAATACGATCTCCTGCGCCACTTTGGGCAAGTGTGGAACACACCTCCAGTAGCCTCATCGGTTCAACAGAGTAATTTTCCATCTCCATGGTAACCTTCCGTATTGCAGCGTCACGGTGGTTCCACAAGTTGCTGTAAACACAACGTGTGAAGAAGGGACCAATAACAGCAATGAGCTCTTCGCTCTCCTTCGCAAGGGCTGAGGGGATCTCCTCGGGGTCAGGCAAGTTCTCAGCGTCGGGGATCCCTCGAAAGTGGGGGTTTGGTCCACCGCTATCTCCATCTTCTTGCTCTGCATAGTTACTGATACCTGCTTGCTCCTGCTCATGGTTATCTGGTAACCGGTCTTGTACAGATTGCCTTAACAACCCACTACTATCTCCATAGAAGCTCTCGCTCTTACCAACTTGTGGCTGTTCATCAGGATACATATCCCTCGGCGAAAAGTTAGACAACGACCGTTGAGCAGCTCCAATCCGTGGCAACACTTGACTTCTCGACGGTGATGGTGCCACTGCTGGTATCGGCAAGATCGGCTGTGTCTCGTTACTTCCCACTGACGCCTCCAACATGCCAATCTCGTGTTTGATCTTCTTAGCCAAGTCATAGTCCTCATTAGCCACAGCCTCTCTCTTCTGTGCTTCCAACCTCGCAAGTTGCAGCCCAATGCTCTTCAACTGCTCCTCCATCTGCTTGAGTCTCTTGGCTTGATCGTAGTCCTCATTAGCCACTGCTTGATCCTTAGCCACTTGAATTTCTCGGATTCTAGCCGCTGTCTTAGCGTCGAACCTCATATCGAAGCTCAGATCATCTGCTCCATTGGGTTTCTTCCTGTTAATAGATTTCACACCCACAGCTTCGTCCGTAGAATGGCTAGGTAGCAGCCCGAGCGTTTCCCCGCACAAGTTGATAGCCATGATGCCCACCTGATTGTACAGGTTGTGCTCGTTCACATGGCACGGATGGATTCGCAGCTTCAGTAGAGCTGCTTCCTGGTCAATATGCACTGTCTTGAGCTCCCTGGCCATGTAGCGACTCTCAGCGTTGGATTTGAGCGTGAGGAACCCGAGGCGGCTGAATCTGGTGGCGTCTCCCTCAAATGAGAGGCTTTTGGACACGAACAGCTCCATTTTAGTGGCGATATGAGTCTGATGCGACAGTAACTGCACTTGAGTGAGTCTACACAATCCATCTATGAGCTGGAGCACGAGTTCTTGCGGGTATGAGCAGTTCCTACGTCATATGACTTCGTTAACGGTGTATTACGAGATAATGAGAGAGTATTAGACCGCATTACCTCGCAGTCATATAGCCCTGACTATTAGCTGCATGTTCGTCCAGTTCCGACGCAGGGAACGCCGCGTCTTCGCTCGTACAGGCCGCCACGGAGAAGCGCAGCTTACTCATATCCACGAAATGACCCGTCGCGGTGATATTCCCTCGCTTCAACGACATGTCACTAGACACCGATCATCACTCTGCGTGTAGTACTTGATTTCACTATTCCTTACTCAATGCAAGTTGTTAGGACCGTCCATACAAACCTCCAAGCGTCAGTCGTTAACTTGCCGCGTAAGGACGAAGATGGCCAAGAAGGTGGTGGAGAGCAGCGACGAGTCAGACGACGGCCACTCTAGCGCGTCGGGGTCTGTGAGCTCCCGCTCTAGGTCGGGATCTGGCTCTGGAAGTGACTCGGGGAGCGGCAGCGGCTCGGAATCAGGCAGTGGCTCGGGCTCAGGCAGTGACTCAGGGTCGGGGTCTGGATCTGGATCTGATTCCGGCTCGGGATCAGGTTCGGGCAGTGGTTCGGGCTCGGGATCAGGCTCGGGATCAGACGCATCAGGCTCGGTATCAGATTCGCCCAAGAAGAAAGTCAAGAAACGGCGCGCACCTGCACCAAAGAAGCCCAAGGCGCCTGCAAAGACAAAGAGTAGAAGCAGCAAGAGCGTCAAGAAGGAGGTGCAGGCGAAGGTGAAAGCTGAGGCAGATGCAGAAGCTGATGATGAGGGAGAATCAGGTGCTAGAAAGCGACGTGGCAAACTCCGGATCAAAGATGAAGAGGAGGATGAAGACGAAGACGACGCTGATGTGGCTGGTCTTACGGAGGTGGAGAAAGAGAAACGGCTGTTGGAGAAGTATGAGGCTAAAGAACAGAGGAACAAGGAGCGTGAGCTCAAGAAGAGGCTTGCAGCTAGTCAGGGAAAAGCTGAGGACGGCTTCTCAGAGGACGAAGAGGAGGAAGAACTGCCGTCTACACGACGTGGAGGACGCAGCAGAGAGAGTGATCGACGTAAAGAGGCACTGCACAACTTGAAGGCTAATAAGTCGAGTGACAAGAGCAAGTCGATCTTAAGCAACAGATTTGGAGATGATGACAGCTCGGAGGAAGAAGGAGGCAGCAGAAGTGGACGGGATCTGGCTGAGAAGCGACGTCGACGGAGGGAACTGCAGCGTGGAGGCACAGGAAGACGAAGCAGTCGTGGAGATGACGATGATGACTATAGTGACGAAGATAGTGATGGACGCAAACCAAAGAAGTCCAAGGCAGCCGACCTAACGACAGCAAAAACAGCTGAAGAGGAGGAGCTGGCGGCTATTCGTCCGGAGGAAAATGTGCCAGTGACCTGGGACCAGGCGAACCACTACCTGCTGAAGAGAAGAACATTCTTTGAGAAGAACTTCTTTGAGCCGTTTTTCCCGCAGTTGGTGCGTGGAGTATACGTGCGCGTTCCGATTGAAATGGTGGATGGTGAGATGGTCTACCGTTTCTGTGAGGTCGTGAATGTGTGCAAGTTGGCGCGTAGCTACACTTTCTGCGGTGAGTCAACGCACACAGGCATTATTTGCGCGTTTGGCAAAAGCAAACGCGAGTGGAAGCTGAACGGTGTTTCTGGTCATTCGCTGCGTGAGCGTGAGTTTTTGTTATGGCGAGCGGTCATGAATAAGGAACGCCTGCACTTCCCTACGCACGGCGAAGTGAAGCGATTGTACTCGAAAAAACAGAAGATGATCACTCAGCACAACTACACAGAGGCAGAAGTGGATGAGATGGTGAGACGCAAACAGTCTGTGGGTCTTTCTACTGTATCGTTGGGTGTTCAGCGAGTTCGTCTGGAACGTGACCTCCGCGCTGCCCAGGATATGAAGAATTTCGAGAAAGCAGTGGTATTGGAAGAGCGGCTGCAAAAGTTGTTGGCCAAGAACGAAGAACGAAAGAAGCACAATTCTGACGACGTCCTCCGAATTAATGAAATTAACCGTCGCAATCGCGAGGCCAACATCCAACAGGATCTTAACGCACAGCAGCTCAACGACGCAATGAACCAAAAGATGACTAGTGCAGAGCGTCTGCAATTCGTGCGTGCCAATCAGATGACCATGTATATGTCCAGAGACAAGCTGGAGAAGAATTTGGCCGAAGGAAAGTTGATTAAACTGAACGATGGTCGTGTCATGACTTCAAATAAGCTACACGTCGTGGAGGCTCTTCCTGACGACCTGTTAGACAAGGTCAAGGGTGTTGGTGAGAAGAAGGCCATCGGAGATAATCTCGAGATTGACATTGACCGTCTTTTAGCTAAGCAGCAAGAACGCAAGCAAAAAGATGCTGAACGCTTAGCCGCTAAGCGCAAGGAGCGCGAAGGTCAGGTAGAATTCGTGGGTGCAGCTCCCACAAACGTACAGGAGATGGCAAACGCCACCATTCGTATTAAGGACGATGATGGTTCATGGATGACGCTACGTTCACCTGCCGAGATCATGAAGGAGAAGCAGAACAAAACCGCCGTCTCTGAGAAGGTCAAGGCCTCGCGCAAGGGCATCACTGTAAAGGAGTACTTCGACCGTGTGAAGAAGCGCCGTGTGGCTCAGTAAGCAGAGCTCAGCAATGCGACATGGTATCGAATGGATTTACGAGAACGCTTAGGTAGTTTACCGTACTCTTACATCGGAGAATGATGAAAAGCAAAAAGCAACTGCACACTAGCGATAGTCATCACATATAGACAGCAGAAAGTTATTGTGGTTTTCTGGAGAACAATGGTGTGTGTTGACAGAGTGCAAGTTTGCAGGGCGAGATAGCCCTCTATTTAATTGGCGTAGCACGTTGCTACTAGCACCACATAACATACAGTATAGTTGACTGCTCTATAATAGTAAAGTACCGATCTACCACGCCTTCACTTGCTCCCAGTACTTCCGTCGTTCCGCTAGGTGGTTGATGTGGAACTCCTCGAACCTTCCGATAGTGATGTTGAACGGGCACTCCTGTGGCCGCTTGCCAAAGGCACCAGGGTAGTGTGCCCATGGTCGCGCCTTCATATAATAAACAGGCTCCACATCCGGCTTAAAGTGCAGGATCCGATCGCTGTTGAGGTAGAACAATGGAACGTCGTCGTCAGGCACACCGTCTTGGTGGATAGGGAACACTTGGGCCATGTCACCACATAGTGTCGAGTTCTTGGGACCACCATCCTCAACCTTTGTACCAACACCCCCGATGGCGTGGTCTGAGAATGAGTACTGTGTTTCAGCCAGCTCATTAGCGTAGAAGAACAATTCCTTGTCACCATAGGATGGTGGTGACGCGATGTCGTTCTGTGCAACAAACGACGCCAGGATCGCCGTCGCACGAGGTTGACGCTTCTTGTTCCACATCACAAGGGATGAGTCCACTTGATGCCCTGAGCGTAGGTTAAACGAGTGACTGCTTAGCAAGAAGTCACTCGGCTCGAAGCCCAACTTCACCGGTGTCTTGTTCTCGACAGTCGCCTTCGGACGTTCAAGTGTCGGAAGTGGACGAAAAGGAGTCACGTCAAACTTCGCGAAGTAGTTCTGCTCGACTGACACATCTGGGTTTTTGGACGCGCGCTCAGCCATAAACCACCAATCGTGGCTAATGCGATCGTGCATCAGCAAGTTGCCAGTGGTTTTGAATTTCTCTGAGTCAAACAAAACAGTCGGGTTGACGAAAAATGTAGTGTCGGCGTCGAGCATCAAAATTTCTTCAAACTGCGAATAGCTCACAGCAAGGGGCTTGATCATGAATGATCGGAACTTAGCTCGACAGCCATCGATATCGTCGCAGAATACTGGGCGTGAGGTGTTTTTGACACTTTTGGCACTAGCAGCAAGCTCGCAAACATCGTATGCGCGGATTTCACCAAGCTCTTTCTTCGTGCGAATCAACTCCACAGTCGCAGATTTAAGATCAGTGCAATGTGGCACTTCAATGGGCAAGTTAATACCCATAGCGCGCAGCTCCAGAATCAAGGAAAACCCAAGTCTAGCAATAGGCTCGTAAAGAGGCATCACGATGCCGCGCTTTGTCGTCGTACGTTGCGTGATCTGGCTCAGGGTGTAAACGAGCTGTTTCTCCATCATCTGCGTGGCCCTCTCTATCTGATCATTCTGTTTGATCTCGCGGGGTGGAGCTGGCGCTACGTCAGTCAGACTCTTTCCTAGCATATCTGCAATCGTCTTCCGTAGAACCTCGTCAATTGCAGCGTTCTGCTCATCCAAGTTAGCTGGTTTCTGACTTGCAACACGATCCCAAGCATCCACCACCTCGTAAAGATGTTGCCGACCTGCCAGGTGCCTCTCTTCCTCCTCGGACAGCTTTCCAACTGTAATATCGAATGGGCACTCCTGCTTACGCTCGCCAAATGCACCAGGGTAGAATTCCCACGGCCGTGCCTTCATATAGTATACAGGCTCCGTCTTTGGCCGGAAATATAAAATTCGGTCGCTGTTGAAATAGAACAGAGGCACATCGTCGTCGGGCACACCATCTTGGTGAATCGGGAATACCTGAGCCATATCACCACACAATGTCGAGTTCTTCGGACCTCCATCAATAAGAAGATTAGTTCCGACACCACCAATAGCATGATCCGAGAATGAGTACTGGGTCTCAGCTAGCTCACTAGCGTAGAAAAACAGCTCCTTGTCACCGTATGATGGAGGGGAAGGAATGTCATTCAGCGCAACAAATGAGGCCAAGATCGCAGTGGCACGCGGCTGCCGCTTTTTGTTCCACAACACCAGGGACGAGTCCACCTGATGACCAGCACGAATGTTAAATGAATGGCTACGCAGCAGAAAGTCGCTTGGTTCGAAATTCAGCGTCACCGACGTCGGATTAGCGAGAGTTGCCTTCGGGCGTTCAAGCGTAGGAAGTTCGCGGAACGGCGTCACGTCAAATGTTGAGAAATAGTTTTGTTCCACCGATACATCAGGCTTTCCAGGCACACGCTCCGCCATAAACCACTGCTCATGACTAATCCGATCGTGCATCAAGAAGTTACCTGTCTTGTTGTACTTTTCAGAATCCCAGAGTTTCGCGGGGCTCACAAAGAAGGTCGTGTCAGCATCGATCATCATAATCTCCTCGAATCTTGAAAACGTCACCGACAGCGGCTTGATAATGAAGCCGCGAAACTTCGCGTGACAGTCTTCAATCTTCTCGCAGAATACCTTCCGAGACGAGTCCATAACACTGGCGGCTCTTGCAGCCTTCTCGCAAACATTGTAGAACCAAATCGTGCCTAGTTGCTGTTTCGTTTGGTACATTTTCTGAACATCCGCGTTCAGGTCACCGCAGTGCGGCATCTCAATAGGTTCCTTAATACCAATTGTACGCAACTCCAATATCAGCGAGATAGCCAATTTGATGATGCGATCGTACACCGGAATTACGATACCACGCTTCACTGTTGTCTGCTGTGCAATCTGGTTGAGCGTGTGAACAAGCTGCTTCTCCTGTTCTCGAAGCTCATTCACTTTATTTCTCAAGTCCGTAGCTTTCTTCGTTCCCTCCTCTTTGAAGGGGTCCTTTGGAGGATCTGTGGCGTCTTCGAGAGGAGGGCCATTTTTTAAACGATCCAAGAGCACCTCGAGTTTCTCGTTGGTTAGAACCTCTGCTGCCTCACGTTCAGCTCCAGGGGATTCCTTGGCATCATCTTCCCATTCCTTCGAGATTTCAAAAAAGTGCTGACGCCGGTAGATCTGCTGTGCCTCAGCATCCGTGAACTTCACGCCAGTAATGTCAAACGGACACATCATCAGCAACTTGCGCTCTTCAAATGTACCCGGGAAGAAATCGCGGGGGCGTGGCGCAGAATAGTACATGGGTGACTTCTTCGGCTTGTACCTCATAATGTAGTCTGTGTTCATATAGAGCAGGCTCACTTTTTGAATGGGAGTGTCCTCCGATTTTTCGGGAAAGTAGTGGGTCGCACTACCACAGATAATCGATTTGTTCTCACCCTTATTTCGAAAATCTGAACCTGCAGAACCCGTGGCGAAGTCAGAAAAAGTGTACTGGGTCTCTGCAAGTTCACACGCCACAAAGAATAGCTCTTTGTCACCATAAGACGGGGGACGCGGTAAGTCGTTCAGCGAGATAAATGAAGCCAAGATAGCGGTAGCACGAGGCTGTCGCTTCTTGTTCCACAACAAAATTGACGAATCCACTCGGTGAGCGCTGCGGCCATTCCAGGGATGGCTTTTCAACAGGCCCTCACTTGGCTGGAAGTGCAGGGTCACTGTCGATTTGTCTGCTGCAATCAGCTCGGCTGATGCATTCGGCCTAGGAAGAGTAGGAAGGTAGCGGAAGAGATCAACATCGGCCTTGGACAAGTAGTCCTCGATTGCCATGATGTTCGGACGATTTGCTGGTTTGTAGCCAAGACCCATGGAAAAGTTAGCCTCTGCAATTCGGTCATTGAAGAACAGTGTACCCGTCCTCTGGTATTTCTGCGTCGTCCACAACGGCATAGGGGACTGGAACAGCAATGCATCCGCATCCATTAGCATGATCTCTTCAAATCGCGAGTATATCACGCCTAGCACTTTGATGGCGAAGTTCCGGAAACGACGGTGGCAATTGTCCAAGTCTTTACAAAACAATTGTTTGGTAGGATCCAGCAAGCTCTTCGCAGTCACAGCACGTTTGCATGCGTTATACACATACACCTCGCCTAGTTGTTCCCTCTTCTTCATGATAGTTTCTCCATAGTCCTCATTGAAGTCGCCACAGTGTGGGATCTCAATGGGTAAATCAACGCCAAGGGAGCGCAACTGTAAAATTAACGAAACCCCGAGTGTCGTGATCTTGTCGTACAACGGAAGAACAATGCCACGCTGCACGCTGGTCTGCTGACTCAGTGTGTTTAGCGAATGAATCAGCCTTGTCTCCATTTTCTTTTCTAGCTCTGCACGTTCCCTCGCAATTTTCATAAGTTCAGTCCATTTGTTTGCTTGTTGAACTGCTTGGGGTTCTGGCGACGTCGGAGCTGGAGCAGGGGAAGTTGGGACGGGCTCAGGTACAGGGGTAACTTCTTCGAATGGCGTGCCATCCGATAACTGCTTCAACAGTGCATCAAGCTTCGTGATGGCAAGCCCATCTGCTTGAGTTTGTTCACTCTCACTTTCACTCACTAGCGCATTGCGCTCCCATTCGACTGCAACATCATGGAGGCGCTGACGTAACAGAACGCGTTGAATCTGAAAGTCTGAAAATGGGACACCGGTCACGTCAAAGGGGCAGTCCTGTGGTAATTTCCAATCGGTGAAGGAGCCGGGATAAAATTCTGCATCACGGGCCTTGGAGTAATATAGAGGCTGTGACTTGGGTTTATATTCCATGATTGCGTCACAATTCAAATACAACAAGTTCGTGTTACTTGCGCCTTGAGACTTCACTGGGTAAAACTGCGCTGGCTGACCACAAATAATCGACTTATCCTCACCGTGGTCTTTAAAATCGCTTCCAGCAGCACCAATCCCGAAATCCGAAAAACTGTACTGTGTCTCGGCAAGTTCACAAGCCACAAAGAAGAGTTCCTTATCGCCATACGAAGGAGGGCGTTCAACATCGTTTAACGAAACAAACGAAGCCAACAAGACAGTAGCACGAGGTTGCCGCTTCTTACTCCAGAGTAACAGTGACGAATCCATCTGGTGACCGCTACGGCTGTTCCACGCGTGACTGTTTAGCAAGATGTCACTCGGTTCGAACGGCAATGTAATATCAGATGCCACCGTCGCCTTCTCACGTGGAATTGTAGGAAGTTGTCGGAAAACACTGACATCCGCATTAGACAAATAATGACGGAGTTCTGAAACTTGCAGTCGTGAAGCTGGGCGGTAGCCCAGTGAGGTGTTCGTCTGGCTGATCCTGTCATTGAAGAATAGCGTGCCAGTTTTCTGGAACTTCTCCGTCTCCCATAGCGGCATGGGATTCTGCATCATCAAAGTGTCGGCGTCCACCAGCATGACTTCCTCAAACCGCGAATAAATTACTCCCAGCACCTTAATATCAAATGTGCGAAATTTATCACGACATTCGTTGAGATCATGGCAAAAGATCGGTTTGTTGGGGTCAAGTAGACTCTTCTCCTTCGCTGCCAATTCACAAGCATCATACACCACCACTTGTCCCAATTGCTTAGTTTTCTTCTCGATTGTCTTCACCAATTTCTGATCCAAATCTCCACAGTGCGGGATCTCCACCGGTAGCATGACACCCAGCGACCGCAACTCCATAATTAACGACAATCCCAGCGGTACAAGATCATCATACAATGGCATTACAATACCGCGCGGCTCCGTTGTCTTCTGTGTCACATTATACAGCGAGTGGAGTAGCTGTGTCTCCAGTGTCTTGCGTCTTTCCTCCTCTTTCATCGCTTCCACTTCTGCAGCTTTGAGTTGCTCCGTCTCCATCCTTAACGTATCATCATCTTTATCGTCCTCTAACTTGCCTTTATCGTCGTCTAACTTTATCGCAGGAGGTATTGAGAACGTTGTAGTGGCTGTCGTGGCCTTTGGACCGATCTTGTGGAGTAGCTCGGCAGCTTGGCTCTCACTCAGACGGTCTACGTACTGTGTGAGGGCCTGCATATTGGCCGAGTCGTTGGCCTTGGCCACAGCGTCGTAGATGGCTTGCAACGTGGCGGGACTGGCGGCCCTGGAGCCTCCGCGGACTGCAGCGCGCGTGGAGGACGAGACCGACGTGGTGAGCTGTCGCCACGTGAAGAACACATCGGACAGCACGAAGATCACGCCCGCGCCCAGCAGCGCGACGATCCAGCGCAGCCGCAAAGAGCCGAACGTGCGGGTCATTGCAGAGTGATGGTCTTCACTTAGCTGCTTCGAATGCGGAATGAAAGCGGAGGACGATGGCGGGTGCGGCTAGAATCTCGACGGTTCCACCCCTATCCAAGAGATAGCAGATAACGATCGACGAAATACGAGGAAGTAGCAGTTGTAGTTGTCAGAGGGTATTCGATTATGAAAGAGGGAATACATACAATTTGTGGATGAAAAGATGTTCACTAGCGTATTTGGTTATGCAGATTATAAGGTATTGATACATGTAGCCATTGATATCGAGGAATTCACCCCGATTTGCGACTTAACGACTGCTTTTGGCTTCCTGGAAAGTGCAGTTTTACTGGCTATCGTCTGTCAACGCCAGGTGGCAAGCTCACGCCGAGCAAGCAGCAACAAACTCACTGGATCGTCCCAACACTACAACGAATCTCGTTCGAGGCATCTCAATTAGTTTCGATGATAAACCTGTGTAACCATTATTCTGTCAATAGTGTAGCATTAGAACTGGAACCTCGTGGTAGTTCGAGGCTCCGTCTGATCTCCTTCCTGCACGATCCTTACTAACAGTTCCGCAGTTATTGCGGTTATTGACGCATGTGGTAACACGTTGACAGCGTACGTGTCCACATATCTAGACGCAGTTTCTTGTTGCTGTCATGTGATGCAGCTATTCACTTTGCTGTGCATACATGAACATGCATTCGTTACCCTCATACGACAACGCCATCCGGAATTTACTTTTACTGCTGAGATCAATTGGTTGCGGCGTCTACTCCAACCAGGCCGTCGCGATCTCGTGGAAGCGCTGACGCAGCAGTATACGGTCCTCTTGCGCGGACGAGAACCGCACACCCGTGACGTCGAACGGACACTCCTGTGGCAGGTCGCGCTCCACGAAGGAGCCGGCGTATACCTCGTATAACCGCGCCTGGCTGTAGTACACGGGCTTCTTCTTGGGGTCGTACTCCAGGATAGCGTCGCTGTTTAGATACAGCACACTGGTGTTGGTCACTGCGTTGATATCTGCTGGCTTTACGGGGTAGTAGTGCGAGGCGTGGCCGCAGACAACCGATTTTCCCGGTCCCTTGTCGCGGAAATCCCAGCCCACGCCACCGACACCGAAATCAGAGAATGCATACTTCGTCTCAGCGAGCTCGACCGCGATGAAAAACAACTCCTTGTCACCGTACGACGGTGGCCGACCAATGCTATTGAGTGCAACAAACGACGCAAGCATAGCTGTTGCTCGTGGTTGTCGCTTCTTGTTCCATAGCACCAATGACGAATCCATCTCGTGACCAGCGCGATGATTCCACGAATGACTTGTCATTAAATGCTCGCTCGGCGAATAGTTGTTCAACTCTACAGGAATCTTGTTCTCACTCGTTGCCTTCGGTCGCTCAATGTTACCCAACAGCGAAAATGGTGACACATCAAAGCGGGAAATATACTGATTCAACTCACTCACATCCGCGTTCCCGCGGATTCGGTTGCCGAGGAACATGTTGTCCTGGCTCAATCGGTCATGGAAGAATAACGTACCCGTATCGCGGTACTTCTCGGTATCCCAAAGTGGCATGGGGCTCTCAAAGAACAGCGTGTCAGCATCCAGCAGCATAATTTCCTCGAACTGCGAGTACGTCATGGCCAGCAGCTTGACATCAAATGATCGATACGAGCGGTGGCAGTTGCGCAAACTCTGACAGAAAACTTTACGCGACGGATCCAGCGTACTAGCCGTCTGCGAGGCCAATTCACACACATCGTAGAAGCGGATGACACCCATGTCTTCCTTCTCTAGCACTGTGCGTTGCAGCGAGTCCTTTAAGTCTCCGCAGTGTGGCACCTCAATGGGCAGGTCCACACTCATTGCTCTGAGCTCCATGATCAGCGACAGTCCCAGCGTTGCAATGCCGTCGAACAATGGCAGTACAATCCCACGCTTCTCGCTCGTGCGTTGTGCTGTCTGGTGAATGGTGTACACAAGCTGCTTCTCCATGCGCTGCACGTCATCTGCCGAGAACTCGTCGCGCTCTTCACGAGGCTGTGGGTCCTGAGCTCCATTTTGATCATTCAGAGTGTTTGCACCGTTGTTGCCTGTCCTAGTACCGGTCCCTGGATTCTCTCGCAGACTCGCGAGATGCTCCTCGGCGCGGGCGCGGGCGACTGACGTGGCGCGCCATGTGAAGACAAAGTTAGCGGCCACTACAAGAAGCCCCAGGCCGCCCAGCACCAGCAACAGCAGCACAGGACGCGAGATCCGACGAGGCATGGAGTGTGGACTACTGAAGGGAGAGCGACGGCTGCTGCGAGCGAGAGTCGGGAGCAGGTCACGCTCGTCTGTATGGGATCGACGCTGCATCAGCTTGTCTTCCAACTGGAAAGTGGACGGTGTCATAAAGTGTGCATATAGTGTAACACTAGTGTCACTAAACGTGAACCTCTCTAATTCGATAACGAAAGGTTGCAACCAGTTTCAAGATCCCATATTTGGATCGTTAACTTGATCTCACTATTGAATAAACCAAGCCGAGCACAAGAACCCTTCAAGATGGCCATGTCCCCAATGACTGTCGACTCAGACATGGACTCTATCCCACGCGTACGCTGGAGTCCCAAGAACAACCGCTTCCACTACAACATGCCGGTGGCAGCCGAGCCGGGCGAGAAAGGCTTCGTGCTCATGCAGGAGGTGGAACACGCGAACTCACCCACGTCACAGCAGCTGCCGCCCAACGAGCGCCATCATCTGGAGGAGATGGAACGCATTAATGACCTCATCCACGACGTGGAGAACTCGGTGCATCTGCGCGAGACGGTCAAGAAACTGGAGCAGCAGCGTATGCACCATGACGAGTACCACGAGCGTGTGGTCAACGACCAGGACGAGAAACCTCAGATTCTGCGGAAGAAGGACAGTTTCCGGCAGCGACAGCCGTCCAATCGCTCCTATGAGGGACAGCGACAAAAACCCATGCGCACGGGTCGTCTACAGCAGCCCAAGTAAACAGAGTACACTCTGGTGTAAACTATCATGACAGGAGGAGGTGGTCACAGCCGGATACACTAGCGATACCATTGTATAAGGCGAATACGGAGTTTATATCCATACGTGTATAAACAGTTATGTTGGTGCCAGGCTTCTCCACACTAGCTATTCGATTTTGGTGTTCCAAAACGGCGACACATGTTAACATAAATGTAGAATTTTTTAAGAAGAAGCGTTTATCTATTAATTACGGGATACCGAACCTCATAATCAGTATACCGCTCTTCTTTATTAAGCCCTTCTCTTTAAATTTCCAAACACCAAAGAGGTCGCCATGAATCGTTCATTGCATGAGGATTGTAACGGGGTTACATTAGGGT